>JAVJIF010012041.1:0-116777 GCA_038442645.1 Agave tequilana | reverse complement strand
AAGCACATCTCCTCTCTCATTTCCACATCAAGGAAGCGATAATCCTGTGTTAGTCTCTTCTGATCATTATATCTAATTACATTTTGCATCAAAATCTTTTGTAAACAGGATGGCATCTGGTACTAGCACCAACAACAGTATCAGGAAGAAGCAACATTCAGCCATGGAGAAAAGACTTGGGCGCGAATTCAACAAACTGAGCGCAGACGCCCTAATGTTCAGTATCTGCTCCATGATGGCTAGCTACATCTTCATGGCGATCAATATCAGGCTCCCGAGCTTCATATGGATCGATCTCGCCTGGATCCTGCAGTCATTTGCAATGGCATGCGTGATCATTCCCATCATCATAAGTTCTCACATTCATCCCATTGTGCTTCACATCACTAGTCCCATAACCAGATGTGAAGATCCACTAGACTTGCTTGAGCAAGGTCTGTATCAGATTGTGCAGGAGATTTTGATCAGTGACGATCACTAGAATCAATTTTATGCAAGTATTCAATCTAGTGCTATTGTAAGATTGAAATTTTTTTATTTTTTGGTTTGTGTAATTTGAAATTTGAAAGTGTTGCATTCAGATCAATCATCAGAGGTTCACATGCAATTTGAGGACACTGATTTGTGAAGAAAACAGGCAACCTTTGTGTTGTGGATTTTTGTTGCAGAGCTGTCCGAATAGGTTCCAAACAAGATTGCGTGAGGGAATTTGGAAGTATTTCCTTCATTAAAAGGCAATACGACAATTGACATGATTCTATCAACGTGACGGTTCCCTTTTTTCCCCCACTTTTGAGGAATTCATTGAATGTGTGATAGACTTCTATGTAGCACTAATACTCTACTGTGGAGTCGTGTCATATCCGAAACGTGTCCGACGCGCGTGTCAGACATAGTTGTCGTGTGTATTTTAAAGAATTTGTTACGTGTTCATATGCCATGTCCATTTCAATGTTACCGTGTCCGTACATACAACATAGATGGCCTACATAAATTGATCATGGGGGATGGTTAATCAGACTTGCATGCACTTGGATTGAGAGTTTAAGGAGTGATTAAGAGTTTTAATCTGAGGAGGTAAGTTTAAGTAATTTTCTTGGTTTAGGGTTTGACCCCTTGAGTCCTTCAGTGGAAGCCAAATCAAAGTGGCCAATGATGATCCATCCACTACTCTTTCCATCATTTTAATTTTTTTTTTTTTGTGAATCATTTTGAATGCAAAGGAGGCATTTGGGGCAGACAAATAGGGGAGAATTGGGAAAGCATATGGAGTAATCAAATAATTAAAGTCTAGCATCCTATAGTGTTTTTGCAGGTTATGAATTTTAAACAAAATAGAACATAATGAGTAATTTAAATGTTAGATCATTCATTGCTTTCTTAATGCTTACCCTTCTTGTACATTGAGAATTACTCTTCAAATCTTGGTGCTTCTTGTTATGAAATCATCAAGGAAGAAACAAATCTAGAATAACTCACAAATTCTATAAGAAAAAGAAAATCTATTAGCTCTATATTTCATGTAAAATTGAATCTTTATATAACTACTATCTACTAAAAATAGTGAATAATAGTCAATTGAATCTCAATTTGATCCTTTAGAGTTATTGCTAAACGAAATAGACATGAGATGACTTGATCTGAGTTTCTCTCTCCTTAGTGTCTAGATCTAGCCAAAATTTGGATGCATCTAGTTTCTAATCGTTAGATCCAGCCAACACATAAATAGATCTCATTTCAACTTCTCAACTAAAATTTCTTGTTCATTCCAATCGGCTACTATCTATCATTATTTATTATTGTTCGTATTTGGTCCCTTTTTAACCTCTATTTCTTCTCCATTTTGGGTCTGCTTGGTTGTCGTAATTGATTGCAATTTATAAGTCATAATTGGTAAAGTCTTTTACAATTGTAAATGAGTTAGCATATAAGTTTTACGGTGTTTGGTTGGTAATACAAAGTTGTAAGTGGAAAAGTGTATTGTATTTTACGGTGTTTGGTTGTCGTAATGTGTACGTCGTAAGTGAAAAAGTTGACCACAAAATTAACTATTTGGTGATTTAAAAAATTTCAATATTGCAAATAAATATTAAAAATACTAAATATTAAAAAAAATTTAATATTAACATTTGCGTGACCACAAAATTAACTGTAACTGGGTTGTAAGTGAGTGGTAATAGGGTTGCAAGTGAGTGATAGTTGAGTTGCGTAAATCTTTTACGAATTACGGTCCAAACAAACGTCGTAGTTGTAATTGCGTTGTAAGTCATTTACGAATTACGGAGTTTTACGCCTTTTACGACGAAACAAACAGCCCCTTTATGTCATATTTATGGTCTGTTTGGCTCTCGGAAATGGGGTGCAGAAAATTCAACTGGGGCCTACGCTACTGGATTTTCAAAAGAAATGAGTTAAGTGAAGCCCATAAACAGTAGTTTTCTGAGCCTTTTCTCAGCCCCGGTACATGAAAACCAGCAAAGAGACGCATGGGATTTTTGCGGGCCTCACCGCATTGTTATTTTCTTCCCAGCCCCAGCACATGCACCAGAAGAACGGACAAACCCTGTTCAAAATACATGCAGACACTGAAAAATATGCTGGAATCATCATCAAGCAGGTTCAGGTAAAGCCCAGTTCCCCATTTACTCATTTCTTGCTAGCTCTCTGTTTGTAATTGGAGTTTGTTTTGGTCTCAGAGGAGAAATGATGGCTAAAGGGGGCGATAATGGCATTAGAACTGTAGGGTGCTTAAGGGGGAGATTGCTTGCAGAGAGAGTGGCCTCAAAGGCTGCAAAAGAGGAAGCAGACCACATGGCCGAAAGGGTATCTGCTACTGTTTCTCTTGGTTCATCACCCACATTGCTCAAAAAGTTGAACTTTGTTCCCAAAAATGTTAACTTTATGCACAATGGTCTCTTGCCCAAAAGTGAAAGTAATGTGGTCTGCAACATTTTTTTCAGGTTATTGTCATCTGGGTATCTTTCCCTTATTGCTAATTTGATGTCTCAGTGTTAAAGTTCCCACCTTTCCTTCAAATATCCTTGATTCCTTTCTATCATTGCAGAATGTTTGGTTTTTCTTATACTGATAAACTTTTTGTAATCTGGGTATTTTTCCTTTTTTTTAGTATTTTTTTTTTTATATCAAGAGTGTTACCTTTTCCTCCTTTTTACTGCATTTCTTTTTCATGCATATTTCTTTCGTGATCATTTACTTGTTCTGAATGATATGATTTGTTGGGATTTTAAGATTGTTTTTGCTGGACTCTGTCATCCATTAGATGAACTTCACAAGAACTTTGTTTGATAATATAATGCCTGCTTTAAATCTAAATAGAGTGAGCTCCTGGTGCATGAAGCCAACAAAACAAACTCCACACCATCTAAAACACTGGTAATGCAGTCTTGAATGTCATATAATAGCATCCTTAATGCAAAGGGAGTTACTAATTTAATTTTGCTTTTCATTAGATGGGTAATTCATAATTGAGCAATGTATTAAATAGGACCTTTTAGTTTTGTAATGGGATCCCAAGAGCCATGCTTTATTTGTGTTTTTGTAAGGAGTTATGGAATCCTAGAGTCTAAATTCAAGCCTGCATCAACCAACCATACTGGTTGATCTTTTTGTTGGAGGGAGGGGGGTCCTTCTCTTGTCGATCACTGAGGTTGGCTCTCTAACTTCTTTCCTCCTTTTGTTGCTACTAATAATATTACTATTATTGCTCTAAAAATTTGCAGTTTCTTCCTCCTCTGTCACTGTGAAAACTTGAAGAACCTGTTGGGTATTCTGCTTAACAAGAATCAATCTGACAACTAATCAAGATCACTGAGATATCAACAATCTAATTGGCCAGGTCGGCAAATATCAGGTGGGAGGTTTTCCGTTCAATAGAACGTTCCTTAATTTAAGAACCACCTTTCAATTTCCTTCCTTGGTTAAAGCACTAATTAGACTGAATCTAAGTCAGTCTCGATATACTGTAAAGTATATCCCCTGTATAAAGGACTTAATCCACTTATACAGTATTTAGAGTGAGGTACGCTTAAAGCGAATCTCCTTAAGACAATTACGTCCCCCGCACTGGTGCTAACGGGATAATGGACGCTGGTCTCCCAAGATACAACACTCTTTCACGGTATTTGGATAGCACTACCAAATCACCGTACGGTCGAACCGTAGTCAACCAGTACCTTCACAGGATTGTTGAAGCAGCGGTACAAGGACAAATTTCAAACGAATATTTGCCTTTACTCTCTGGAGGAGCACCCACTGTTGAGGACGAAGGAAGGATGAAGAATATCTTTCTTCAGAAGTATCAGATTTAGACAACAATTCTTATAAAAGAATATGTTGAATTTTCTGATTCCTCTTTCAGAACAATTTGGCAGAATCTCCTTTTAGGAAGTCACTTCGGATTCCCACTTCACGCTGGAAGTCGCGGATTCCACTTCACGCTGGAAGCACAGTTCAGAACGTTAGAAGAACAGTTCAGAACTCAGTATATATAGAGAGAGAGAGTGTTCAAACTCTGTTGGTGTGTCTGAGAATGAACCTCTGGAGCGCTATTTATAGCGCTCCGGAAGGGTATTCTCGTCCGCTAAAAGTCAACAGTTGCGACGGTTCGGACAGAACCGCGCAACCGTTCAACCGCACGGTCGATTTTCCGACAGCAGTTGGCGAATGGTTCGGATCCGTTCGGCGGACACCCGTTGGCGGGCTGGAGCGGATTGGGTAGTGGAGTGGAGCGGATCTGTTCGGCCCATACCCTGAAACCCGATTCAAAAAGAACCAGTCCAGGTAGGAACCCGAACCCAGACCCAGACCTAAGCCCGAGTCCGAGCCCGGACCCGGTCCCGCGCCCGCGCCCGGCTCCGGCACCAGCGCCGGCCGACCGCCAGCGGCGGCGCGCGCGCGCAGCACGCATGTGCGAGCATAATTCCCTCCTTTTCGCGCGCGAAAACTCCAAGTACCCAAAGGGCACGCCCTTTGTTCTCAATTTTCTCTATTTATACCCCATAAGCTTCCATCACACGGCCAATGTGGGACTAAATGCTTTTAGCTTCCTTTAGTCCCATTTGGCTTTGAATTAGGCAAACTTTGGACTTGAATATCTCATTCATTCGAAGTCGGAATTGAACATGTGAATATACCACGTTCATCACCAATGGAAGGAGAACACACTCCAACCATCATCCAGTTGATTCGATCAACGGATCTCGCCATAATTCAACTCGAAGATTCGCCTTTCATATTCTTCAATTCCAACAATCTCCCACAATGAATGGAGAATTCAAGGAAATGACACACAAAGAGACTGACTCTATTGTGAAAGGTACTTGAGAAAAGAAACTGCATAAGGATAGGTGAACTAGGTCTTGAACCTTCCATAGTGAAAGCTTTATCGGACTTACTCTGGCTAATCAGTGAACTAGGTCTTGAACTGTTAGCCGTTAGTGTAAGCCAAGTCAACAAGCTTCACACAGTGACTTTCCAAATCAACTTTGGTTCTCGGTTGTGTCCGTTTTGGCCCTGGACATTCTTGGTTTCAGAGAGTATCTTTAGGGAATAACAGCCTCCATAGAAATTCCCAAAGAGCCGACCCAACTCTATACTCACATAGGTGATGGACCTATTAAGAGTAGTCTACTTTACTCCATTTGTTTAGTAACAAGATATAGGCATCATTAAAAGCGTTAAGCTTATCCTTAACCCACTTGTAGAAAAGCACTTATGTGCACCTTAGGAATGGATTGGAGTCAAGCTCCCAAGTGCTTACTTGCTGAGTCAATCATAACTAGTTTTTCCTCTTGAACTTAGTCCGTGGGATCTCCAGTCGCTAAGTGAGGTTTCCATTAAGCTGACTCGGTAAGGTTAGGCTTTTAGACCCATTCCCCTTGATGCGCAGTTTATACGCTCTCCACTTAAACCTTTAGTAAGCGGATCCGCTAAATTATCCTTTGACGATACCAAGTCAATAGAGATAATTCCATTTGAGAGCAATTGCTTCACGGTATTATGTCTACGACGAATATGTCTAGACTTACCGTTGTATATAACATTTTGTGCCCTAGATATAGCTGCTTGATTATCGCAGTGTATACATATAGCGGGCACTGGCTTTTGTCACAATGGTATATCTTCTAAGAATTGTCGAAGCCATTCTGCTTCTTCTCCAGCCTTATCTAAGGCTATGAATTCCGATTCCATAGTGGAACGGGCAATACATGTTTGCTTAGAAGATTTCCATGATACCGCTGCTCCTGCTAGAGTAAATACGTATCCGCTAGTTGATTTTGATTCCTCAGAATCTGCAATCCAATTAGCATCACTGTATCCTTCCAGTACAGGTGGATACTGTCCATATCTCAAGGCATATTCCTTGGTATGTGATACATAACCCAATACTCGTAGTAGAGCGGTCCAATGTAGATCACTAGGATTGCTAGTGTATCTACTCAACTTGCTTACAGCGTAAGCAATATCGGGTCTAGTGCAATTCATCAAATACATTAGACTTCTGATAATCTGAGAATACTCCAACTGGCGTATCCCAGTTCCTGTATTCTTATGAAGATGGACATGTGGGAGAAAAGGATTTGTATTCTCTTTTATCCCATGATCCTTGAATCTTTCTATCATCTTATCCACATAGTGAGATTGAGATAGACTGATTCCATCTGGTGTTCTAGTAATTTTAATTCCTAAAATTACATCAGCAACCCCCAGATCCTTCATGTTAAAACTGTTGGATAACATTCTTTTAGTGGACTTAATAATCTCAATATTAGTCCCAAGTATCAACATGTCGTCTACATAAAGACAAACAATGATACATGCATTTCCAACTGTTTTAGTGTACACACACTTATCGCATTCATTGATAGTGAATCCATCTTTGATCATGACACTATCAAATTTCTCATGCCATTGTTTTGGAGCCTGCTTTAAACCGTATAAGGATTTACCAATTTACACACCTTGTGTTCTTGGCCCTTGACTTTAAATCCTTCTGGTTGCTCCATATATCTCTCTTCACTTAATTCACCATTTAAGAATGCAGTCTTGACATCCATTTGATGGATATCTAAGTTGTGCAATACTGCAATTGCGATTAACATCCGAATGGACGTTATTCTTGTTACTGGTGAATAAGTATCGAAGTAGTCAAGTCCTTCTTTTTGCCGATAACCCTTGGCTACTAATCTAGCCTTATACTTATCGATAGATCCATCGGGTTTTAATTTTTGTTTGAAAATCTACTTACACCCAATTGGTTTACTTCCAGGAGGCAAGTTTACCAATTCCCAAATATGATTACTGAGTATGGATTCTATTTCGCTATTTATAGCTTCTTTTCACATTTGTGCTTCTGGGGTTGACATAGCCTCTTTAAATGTTTGAGGCTCGCTCTCAATAGCGTATGCTATGAAATCTGGACCAAAAGATTTTGAGATTCTAGATCTCTGACTTCTTCTTGGTTCAGTTTCCGCATTAACATTCGGTTCCTCGGAACTTTATTCCCTGAACGCCATCTCGTGTGTTCTTTTCCCAGAAGTCTTATCTGCTTCCCGTTTGTACGGAAAGATATCTTCAAAGAACACAACATCTCGAGATTCGATAATCATGTTTACATGAATATCTGGTATTTCTGATTTATAAACCAGAAATCTGTAGGCACTACTATTCAAGGCATAACCTATGAATACGCAGTCCATAGTTTTTGCTCCCAACTTAGTCTTTTTGGGTAATGGTGCCAGCACCTTTGCAAGGCACCCCCACATTTTGAGGTAATGGTAGGAAGGTGTCCTTCCATGCCATAACCGAATGGTATTAGACCAAGTTTCTTGTGGGGTACTCTATTTAGAATATGATTTGCAGTTAATAGAGCTTCCCCCCACAAGTTCTGCGGAGCTCCAGAACTTACGAGCATGGAATTAACCATCTCCTTCAAAGTTCTGTTCTTCCGTTCAGCAATTCCATTCTGCTGAGGAGTGTATGGTGCTGTAGTTTGATGTATTATACCAAAACTAGCACATAACTCACTAAAATCATTTGATTCATATTCTCCGCCTCTATCGGATTTTAGAATCTTGATTTTCTTGTTGAGTTGATTCTCAACTTTGGCCTTATATGTTATAAACATATTTATTGCCTCATCCTTACTGTTTAAAAGATACACATAACAGTATCTTGTACAGTCATCGATAAAAGTAATAAAATACTTTTTATCGCCTCTAGTTGGCATAAACTTCAAGTCACACAGATCGCTATGAATTAACCCTAAAGGTTCTGTATTTTGATCTATTGAGTGAAATGAATTTTTCGCCAACTTGGCTTCAACACAAACCTCACACTTGCGAATTTCTTCCAAGTTGAGTTTAGGAATATATCTCAGATTAGACAAGTTCTTCAAAGACTTGTAATTTACATGCCCTAATCTAGCATGCCACAAAATAGGAGACTCAAGCAAATAAACAGAAGAATTTCTTTTATTTACAAGCTTCGGGTACAAATACACAGACTTTTTGTCTACCACTGCAACATTGTCTTTATAAAGACCATCAACAAGATTCTTGTTTTGTTTGAGACGGCTGCGACATTCATTCGCCTTATGCCCCTCTTTTGTTGCAGATGTAGCAAGTTCCCTTGAAGCGCATGTTCTTGCCTTCTTGGACCTTACCTTTGTACCCTTGGGAAGTCTTCTTCCGCTTTAAGCCTTTGGAAGTAGACGCTTTCCCCTTTGAGTCTTCGATCACATTGGCTTTTACTTCGTAGGAGTTCTTACTGCTCCTTTTCTCGGACTTTCTGTTGTCCTCCTCGATTTGAAGCCTCACAATGAGATCTTCCAACTTCAACTCTTTTCGCTTGTGCTTAACGTAGTTCTTGAAATCTCTCCACGCAGGTGGGAGTTTCTCCACGATAGTAGCCACCTGGAATGTTTCAGGTAGGATCATACCTTCGGCTTCTATCTCGTGCAAGATAAGTTGGAACTCTTGCACCTGACTGATTACAGTCTTGCTGTCCACCATTTTGTACTCCAGAAATCGTCCAACGACGAACTTCTTGGTACCAGCATCCTCAGTCTTGTACTTCTTGTCAAGACTGACCCATAACTTCTTTGCCGTTGTGATAGGACTGTAGACATTGTAAAGAGAGTCATCCAGTCCATTTAAAACATAATTTTGGCAAAGGAAGTCACATTGAGTCCATGCATCAGTTGCAGGCTCTGGTGGATTTTCCTGCAGGAATCTGGCCAGATGAAGAGTGGTCAAGTAGAAGAGCATCTTCTGTTGTCACCTCTTGAATTCTGTGCCATCAAATTTTCCTGGCTTCTCCGGCTTCGGGTTAGGAAGCGGAGTAGGCATCAAAGCTTGTAGCATGTTTGGTGCCTTACTTGTACTATCTTGATTAGTCTCAGACATCTTCTGCAAGTTCAAGCAGAACAGAAGTAAGAAACGTTAATTGTCTTAAGATTGTTGGGTATTCTGCTTAACTAGAATCAATCTGACAACTAATCAAGATCACTGAGATATCAACAATCTAATTGGCCAGGTCGGCAAATATCAGGTGGGAGGTTTTCCGTTCAATAGAACGTTCCTTAATTTAAGAACCACCTTTCAATTTCCTTCCTTGGTTAAAACACCAATTAGACTGAATCTAAGTCAGTCTCAATATACTGTAAAGTATATCCCCTGTATAAAGGATTTAATCCACTTATACAGTATTTAGAGTGAGGTACGCTTAAAGCGAATCTCCTTAAGACAATTACGTCCCCCGCACCGGTGCTAACGGAATAATGGACGCTGGTCTCCCAAGATACAACACTCTTTCACGGTATTTGGATAGCACTACCAAATCACCGTACGGTCGAACCGTAGTCAACCAGTACCTTCACAGGATCGTTGAAGCAGCGGTACAAGGACAAATTTCAAATGAATATTTGCCTCTACTCTCTGGAGGAGCACCCACTGTTTAGGACGAAGGAAGGTTGAAGAATATTCTTCTTCAGAAGTCTTAGATTCAGACAACAATTCTATAAAAGAATCTGTTGAATTTTCTAAGCCTTCTTTCAGAACGAATTTTGCAGAATCTCCGTTGGAAGTCGCTTCGGAAACCGAGTTACGGATTTCCCACTTCCCTTTTGGAAGTCACTTCAGAACTCTACTCCCCAGTTCAGAACGCAGAAAAAATTGAAGTGTTCAGAACTCAGAGAGAGAGAAGAGAAGTGTTTGCTCTTAGTGTTGTAATTGGTGTGTCTTTCAATTGAGAATTGGAGCCCTTTATATAGCCTTTAGGAGGGGCCAACAGGTTCGAATCCGAGGAAAGGCTGCAACCTTTCGACCCAACCATTGCAACCTTTGGCCGTCCAACTGGTTCGCAACCGTTGGCAGTCCAACTGGTTCGCAACCGTAGGCAGTCCAACTGGTTCGCAACTGTAGGCGGATCGGTTCAGATCCTGACTGCGGAGCGGGTCTGTTGGCGGGGCGAAGCGGAGCGGGTCCGGTCCGATTCAGGTAGCGAAGCGGGTCTGGTTTGGCTCATACCTTGAGACCTGATTCAAAAAGAACCAGGCCAGGTAGGGAACCCGAACCCAAACCCAGACCCATGCCCATGCCCGGACCCGGGCTCGAGCCTGGCCCAGCACCGGCGGCCGCCGCCGCCAGCGGCGGCGCGCGCGTGCGCATGCATGCCTGCATGTGCGGGCATAGTTCCCTCCTTTTCGCGCGCGAAAACTCCAAGTACCCAAAGGGCACGCCCTTTGTTCTCAATTTTCTCTATATATACACCACAAACTTCCATCCCATGGCCAATATGGGACTAAATGCTTTTAGCTACCTTTAGTCCCGTTTTGGCTTTGAATTAGACAATCTTTGGACTTGAATATCTCATTCATTCGAAGTCGGAATTGAACATGTGAATATACCACGTTCATCCCCAATGGAAGGAGAACACACTCAAACTATCATCCAGTTGATTCGATCAACGGATCTCGCCATAATTCAACTCGAAAATTCGCCTTTCATATTCTTCAATTCCAACATTAATAACAAATATAGTGCTGTGTGTGACCGACGATGCGTGAAACCTCCAAGCGCAGCCAGTGTCTTGCTTCTTTAAGTATTCCACAGTGATCCTTTTTTATCGGTCTTCACAAATTAATAAACAAATTTATTGATAATAACGTAGTATATCAGTACGAGCCTCACTTCTTCACGCTATTAAATTGTTGCCCCACACCACATATAGAATCATGTCACCAAGCAGGGATATGGATGGTGTCATTCACCATATCTTCGGCTAATCAAACATGTTCACCGACGTTGGGAACACTAATAGAGGCATTGTGGTGAATTGGTAGACAAATAGTTAATATATTGGACAGAAATGTAAAACTTTGAATAAAAACTTAATTAAGTGGATAGAAACTTAAAATTGTGAACAATAACCTAAATTTTTGGATTGAAACTTAAAATTGTGGATAAAAAACTAAAATCGTAGACAAAAACATAAAATTATGGATAGAAATCTAAAATCTTGGACAGAAACTTAAAATTGTGAACAGAAACATATGTCTGTAGATATAAACTTCAATAGTGGACAAAAACTTACTTTTAGTCTGCTTGGATACAGTTCCTAGATGACGAAGCGTCGTGAGCGGCAGCTCTTACCATGACGTTCACAACTCTGCAATTATAAGCCCGTGAAACTTCAAACAAGTATTGAACATCTTGATCGGTGTTCAGCACAAAGACCACGTTAGGATGTTGCTCAAGTTTATAAGTAGGATTTAATTGTTGCACAGAAAGAAGAAAGGTGATCGATACTTCCATTTTAAATGCAGAAATGCCTTGACCAGGTTGCAGCCTCAAACACGTTCCTTCTCCATCCGGAGAAGTAACAATACAAAACAAGAAAAAGTCATCTTCTTGTTGATCTGGTGATGATTCATTTCAAAATGAAGATGATTACATCGATTTCGGATGATTGTGATATAATAGAGGATATAAAAGACACAAAGGAGATACAATTGAGATAAGAGAAAAAAGAAATTATATCACCACTTATTATATAACTAAGTTTTTTCCCACCAATTTTCCCCTCTAATCACTTCTTTTCCCTCCAATTATATTATTTTATCAATATTCTCCATCAATAAAATTGAAAAGGAATTAGGTTAACAAAGAATGAAAATGCTCAATCATCGAAAAACTGGGTACGAAAATTAAAATGCTCCTGCAATATCACATCGTCGTTGAGAAAATTTCATTTAAAATTCAAAATGTGTTAACTTAGCATTGGGTGGATAATAAATAAGAAAGTTGACAGATAATTGGCCCTGCAGTTGTCAAAGAGTAGGCACATGTTACTTTTCATTAAAAAGGGGACACCTCAACGAGGTAACAATGGCAATACGAAAATACATTTGAGAGCGTATGCCTATGTGGTGGGGACAGGAACCTGGGACAAACAATAAACTCGGTCAAAGAACTTTTTAACACCGATTTTTTCCACCAAGGAGTTTTTGGCATAAGTCAATCTCCCTTGGACCTAAAAGCAATTTTCCTGAACTTTTTTTAAGGAAGAAAGTGGAAGGTCGAAGGAAGCAACTCTACAAATTCCTCTCACCCATTAAAAAACGAGGAGAGAAGGAAAAATAACCTCCCCCATCCTCCTAAAACAAAAGAAACCCTAATCCCCAATCCCCCAAAATCTCATAAAAATCTCAACCTTTTCACATTACTCCCCCAATTACATGCTCAGCACCGAGCCCAGATCAAATCCCGTGACTGAATGCTGCAGCCGCAACCAAACTCGCTGATGAGGATCGTCAGTCCCTGCTGGAGGCCATCGTCGGCTGGCGACGACGACGAAGGCGACGACGGGTCGAGGAGCTGCGGGAGGGCCGATGGGCTACTGTGGCACAAGGATCTAGGGCGCCACGCGGCGGGAGAGTTCTCGATGGCGGTGGTGCAGGCCAACAATTTGCTCGAGGATTCGAGCCAGATCGAGTCGGGGCCGTTGAATTTGGAGACTTCGAGGTCGTCGGGCAATTCGTGCTGCGGGACGTTCGTTGGGGTTTATGATGGCCATGGCGGGCCAGAGACCTCGCGGTATATTACGGATCATTTGTTCTGCAATTTGAAGAGTATGTGATTTTTTCCTTCTGTTTTTGATTTGTTTTTAAATATATATATATATATATATATATATATATATATATATATATTTGTCAATATTTGATATCAAAATGTGATTTGATTCGACTTTTGCGTTGTGCGCGCGCGCGCGCGCATTTTTTATTCTTTCAATTCTTTTTGATTTCAAGATTCATTATAGCTTACTTGGTGAATATTGTACCTTTATATATTATGTCTGTGAGAAGTGGATTAATATTTTAATTTTTTTGAATCAATGGGCTTTTCTTATGACTTCATGATCCGTCCTTTTTGTCTTTCAGTTTCTAATTTGAGGTGTAAATTATTGTGAAATGAATGTTTCTATGAGGTAATGTTTGTAAGAGTGCGACTTTGGAATACTAGTGATTGATATATGGAATTATTCACTGGTTTTATGAGATAATGGTTTCTCTGTGATTTAGTTAGCTGATCAGTTGTATTTGCTTTGATTCCTTTCTCAAACTGATTTTTTTTTTTTATTGATTTGATTTATGAATATATCAATTTATTATTCCAAGGATTATTAGAAGTTTGCAGCCGTGAATTGGGCTTCAATATTTATTGGTGTATGAAGGTCTCTTGAAATTCTTGGATGTTATTTAATTTAATCGGCAATGGGTTCGTTGTCTCTTGAAGGATCTAGATCTCATCTCTTTTGATAGTTTAATCTGTAATGGGATTCTTAATTTAATTAAGATTCTGCTGACATGAATGTTGCTTCTTTGTTTAGTGTTTGCTTTAACAGTCATTCTGATAATTGATGATTTTTTTTTTAAATTTTTGTATACGAGGATTTGAGCTCCTTTACCGGTGTAGAAATACATGAGATAATATTTATATTCCACAGTGCAGTTATGATCTAATGTCTTTCAAAATCAAATATATGCTTATTGCCTAAAATTATTACTATTAAGCCTTCTCTTGATCACAAAATGAATTTTTATACATTTCAAACTTACAAAGTGATGGGATCTGTGTTATGGAGCATAAAATGAAGATTCCTATAGATCATGATGTTGTGAATTTCCAATTCAATTTTCAAGCCATTTACTTTATCACTGATAGGGCTTGAGCTCAAATCTTTGTCATATTATCATGTCTCACCCTTAAAAGTATAGCCTGATTAAATTTGTTTCCTTAAAATTGTAGATGTAACTTGACTTAAATATGCAGACTGTTTTCCCTTGTCTTGAATCATTTTATATATTTTGGTCTAAGTTAGTTTGTGTTTGAAGTGCTTTCCCATGATGATGAGAGTATTCCTGGTGCAGAATTTGCTTCGGAACAAAAAGGCATGTCAGCAGATGTTATAAGGAGAGCATACTCTGCAACAGAAGAGGGCTTTCTCTCTGTTGTAAGAAAACAATGGCTAGACATGCCGCAGATTGCATCAGTCGGCTCATGTTGTTTGGTTGGTATAATATGTGGTGGAATGCTCTACGTTGCGAACGCAGGGGACTCACGTGCAGTTTTAGGGAGATGGTTGAGAGGTGACCGAGAAGTTTCAGCGGTTCAGATGTCAACGGAGCACAATGCAAACAATGAATCTGTAAGGGAGGAATTACGATCCATGCATCCTGATGATCCACATATTGTAGTTCAAAGGCATAAAGTTTGGCGTGTGAAGGGCATCATTCAGGTATTTTCATTTCTTAATCTTTCAAGTTTTAATGCATGTGTGCAGTCGAAGCCTATCTCATGTATTTGAAATTAAGCTCAAACTTCTGCAAAAATTAATCACCTACTTCTTTGCAAGGTCAGGCTTAGTTATTTTGAGCATGATTACGCCTTCCCTAGGGCTTGTTTGAATTCATCTATGCATATAAATGTTTTTATTATATCTTCTATATCTATTATTTAGTTGATCAAGAGAAACCATGTTCAACTAACGTTTGCTGGAGCATTTAGTTTTTTGCAAGCAAATCACAGTAAGTGAACCCAACCCATCTAGTACTACGTGGTTGTATACTACCTAAGTTGTCATCTTTTTGGGGTTATCATCTATAAGTTGGCAGTTGGGTCTGACATTATGTTTGCGGATCATGACCAACATGCAATTTTAATAATGGATATTTTGTGTATGACTTGCACGGAAGAATACTCAAGATCACAACTGATCCTGTGAAGCATCAGTATCATCATGGAGCAAGAAATAGCACAATACAGCACATCATTAAGGATTTCTTAAACAGTTAGACATGGGACACGGCAGCGAACAAGAACTGTGTGTGTGTGTGTGTGTGTGTGTGTGTGTTGCATGTGCACTTGCGCACCCGCGTCTCGCCGTCTCCGCACCCACACACAAGGACACGCACATACTAATATATCTATAAGAGTACACAAGTAAACACATGCACATGGAAACACACAAACACATGTTCCCTATTTGTTAAATTCACAAAGTTAATATGTATTCTTGTGTATCATACATGTTTATTACTTTGTATAAGTATATGCCTTGGTTCCGAGTAAATCAATATTACCTCACCTTTATTTCGAAACATATCCAAATAACGGGGAAAACCTCAGGGAGCTATTATTTGATTGAATTGTCATAACTATAAACATGCTTGTTATCTTGATTATATTAAATATTATTAGTTTAGTACTCCAATTTACACTTGTTTTCCGCAGATTTCCAGATCTATTGGAGATGCTTATTTAAAAGATGCAGAATTTAACCGAGAACCTCTAATTGCAAGATTTCGGCTACATGAGCCATTTCACAAGTCAATCCTTAGTGCTGAGCCATCTGTAATTACACATAGACTCTCTCCGCAAGATCAGTTTCTCATATTTGCATCCGATGGTCTATGGGATCACCTGAGCAATCAAGAGGCTGTGGATATAGTTCACAACTCTCCGCGTAATGTAAGTTGTTTACTCCACTTCAATTTCTTGTTTTGTTAGGTTATGCATTTCATACTCGAGTAACTAGGCTTGCACTTTTGCGTGAAAATATATTTACAAGTTTATAAATTCTGTTTTTAGTAACTGATGATAATTTACAGAAGCAATCACTTCCTGAAGATGTTCTTTTGTTCTTACAGTGTTTTATTAGTGGCAATCCACCTGATTTATTGCCGCACATAGTCACCATTGATCATTTATGTGCAGGGAATTGCAAGGAAACTGATAAGAGCTGCTTTGAAAGAGGCAGCAAGGAAAAGAGAAATGAGATACGCTGACCTGAAAAAGATTGATCGGGGGGTCAGGAGACATTTCCATGATGATATCACTGTCATAGTTTTATATCTAGACCCAGATCTCATCCTTAAAACCAACTACAATGGCCCCGTGCTTTCGTTAAGAGGAGGTGGGGTTTCCACATACTCCCCGATCCTAAAGTTCTAAATGAACCTTTCAAAGTTCATCCCTGCCCTTGTAACAGAAAGTTCTTTTGTCCACTTGACTGCATCAACTTTTTTCGTTCTTCGGTCTTCTATGGGAGGCAGTGAAAGCTGAAAATCTTGCATTGTAGTAAGATGTACACTTAATTGCTTGGTGATTTCTCATTTTGCACTGGAGACAGTAGCGCACAGCAGTTTTCCACCTGCATGGACCTGACAAGGGGAAGCCTGGCTTCAGTTCTATCAATTTCTGGTTGGCACCAGACTTCCTGAATGCAGATAATGGGAGATATCTAATTAGAGCTAAAACTTTCATGACACCTTTACCTTCCACCTTATGTTGCGATTTCATTTCGCAGTGTTATTGCACTCAGCTTTTGAGCGGTCTTTGGAAGGAAATGAAGGCGGTCGATGCACTTGTATTGACAATTTCTATTTTAAATCTTGACAGTGTTGAATATTTACCATTGAATGTAGAGAAACTATGTTATAGTTTTCACTGCAGAAATTTCCTGATGCAATGTAATTCTGGCAGCAACTTTGTAAAGAAGCCCCTGTTTTTGGAAATATTCATAGTAATTCAATTATTCCTTTTGGGTTATGAGACACGCTGTGCTGAACAAACTCTGACGATGGAAAATATATATGTAGCATTGAATTTATGATTAGCTTGAGCTGTGCTTTGTTAGGCTATGATTGTTCTCCAGTGATATCAATCAGTTGAATGTAAGGTCTGCTGATGAAGGCGGCAGTTCTCCATCGCCAAATTTTAGTTCGACACGGTATCTCTTTTGTTATTTTCACTTTTGATCCCTGTGCCTTTGTAAGAGTGAGTCTTCCTTAAACAGTTGACCCAAGTTTGTGGCAGAATGTTCATATTTGGTATGTTTGCTAATCTCATGTGCATCAAAATTCTATCAGTGATGGTTTCTTTGCACTTGGACTTGTAAAACTCCCTTATGGATAATAGTTTGTAGGAACTTTTTTGTCATTAGAGAGCAAAGATGCTACAAACTCTCAACACTGATGGCAAGGATGTTGAAGAAACCTGAGATTTTCCACACAGCATCTGTTTGTAAGTTTCTCAATTGGCAGGCACTAATGCTTGTTTTAGGTTTAGGCCGAGTCAATTTGGTTGCTGCATTTATTGGCAACTGGTAACTGTTGATCAATTTGGTCAGGTGTTTTCCTAGTCCACTTGGATAGCAACCAGACCGGTGATTTGCTGTCTCTCTTGTTCGGTTCAGGTCCCTTTCATGTCAAATTCAGCTGATAGCTGCAGCTTCATTGAACCTTAAATCTTTGTGTGCACTTGTTTCTAGCTGGAAATCTGCATCATTTTCCAATTGACACGTCCAATGATCTTTCACATTTGTCATTTTTTCTGTGTTGCAGATGCTTCTTTCTCCATTTGACATGACCAAGAATTCTCACATTTCATTGTCATTCTAGTTTCTATTTCTGTGGGAAAGCGAAAGGTTGACATCTCTCTTCTTTCAACCACAACTTGCATCAACCATTTGTTTCAACAAAGAACCACTCAATCACAGACAAATCAAGAAGCAACACAACCATCACAGGTGTCCGCGATACGTATCAATCAAACACGTGAGAAGTTAAATCAGGCTTCCATAAAATGGACAGTCATCAAATTAGGTTAAATTCAACACAATATCTTCCTAGTCCCATCAAACATTCAACCGACTTGCAATCAAACACCAGCGTACACGAGCATAGCATCTGAGGTACGTATCAATCAAGCAAGAAAGAAGATAAATCACACTTCTTAAAATGGACAGCTATTAAATTAGGGTTCACAATATCTTCCTATCGTTGTCAAAATCCAACTAGCATGCAATCTAATGCCAGCAAATACACAAGCATAGCATCCGAGCGAGTATCAAGCAAGCAAGCAAGCAAGAAGTTAAAACAGATTTCTTAAAATTGGATAGCCATTAGATTAGGGCTAGATTCACAGAGACAACATCTTCCTAATTCTATCAAACATCCTACTGGCACATAATCCAATACCGATAAGTACATGAGCATGGCTTTCGAGATGGTATCAATCAAGGAAGCAAGAAATCAAATCAGACTTCTTGAAAATGGATAGTCATTAAATTGGGTTAGATTCACATTGAAAACACAGTATCTTTCCTAGTTCTATCAAACATCCAAGTGGCATAGAATCCCAATACCAGCAAGTACATGAGCAATGGCCCCCAAAAACATCTCCATTGCCAACAATGCTATGTTTACATTTCCTGAGGACTGTCTAGGCGGCAAAATCCAGGCTGGGTAAAGCAACAGGTAGCCCAGGAAGCACTCCAAAAAATTACAACGCTGATGATGCCATGGCCTGCTAGACGAGACAAAAATTAATAGTAGTCCATGAATTCATCGGCACAGAACTTAAGGAACGGTTATCATATTAAGGAACTTGGGAATATATTACCCGCAAAGTCATCAACTCTTCGGCTCCTCTATGGTCACTGCAGCTGCTGTTTTCTGGTTAAAGTCAATTAAAGAAAAAAAATGTCAAAACAATATTAGTGAAAGAAGCAATGTCTTGTCCGATCAGCCTAATTCCTGACACCATATGCCTACCACCTCAGAGCTGGCCTTTCCATTGGTTTTAAATGAAGCACTTGATGTTTGTGAAAACCTGTAAAATAACATCACAGTTTGAGACAAGTTGGTAAATTATTTGAGCTCCGCAAGCAGGAAGCAGAAATAATGATAACAGATGGCTTTACCTTGCCGCCCTTGCCTTCATCTTTTCTTCTTCTGAAGTATTTGGCTTTGATTTTTGTCGTCCAAATCTTTCTAGCCGAGCCTTCTTCTTTGCCTCCTCATTGGTTGGGGAGTGCACTGCAAGCCCAAACCTGAGAAACGACATAAAAAGAGGAGGCTTCAAATGTCTATAAGGTTACAGTGATCTGATGATAAGTATACATAAATGTTTGCTGTCCATGAGTTTTTACAGAGTGAATGTAGTAAAGCAAATATTAGAGGTGAGTGGCGACCTCTCTGCTCGGGCCTTCCTTTTCTGCTCCTCCAGGTTTCCACCATTTTTCGTGCTATGTGAGGGAGAACCAGTGGCAGTGCCAAACCTGCAAATAAGATACTCCAAAAATTAATCTCTGAAAAAAGGTACTTATGAAAACCAATTCAATTTTTTTAAAATTTTATGTAACTACAAATTTATTTTAACATCACTGAATGACCTGCATCTCAAAATTACCAAAACAACAATTAAAACACACAAGAAAGGGGAAAAAAAATATGACCACTGTCATATATGAAAAAATAATATGACCAGTGTCATATATGCATTGTACTTGAACCAAAAGGAATTATGATGGCCGTTAGTCACGTCCAAGTTATATTTTCACTGAAAAAATTGTTTCATCATTAAAGAAACGAGTGTGGGGCCCTTCCCCATCAAGAAATCTGGAAAGGAACTTCATCATGTACCCATGAGGGGCTGTTTGGTTTCAGGATTTGTAGGGCGGAAACCCAGTTGTTTGGTTTTTTTTTTGATTGTTCAGCGATGCTTGATTCTCGCCGACGTGGCCCGCAAATTTGGGAATCCTGGTTTCGGCCTCCCCTCGCTGCGAAACTGGTTGAAATCTGACACATTCATTTTTTTTTTTTTTTCACCTGAGTTGATGTGTTAGGGTTACTCTCCCCTTTCTTGTTTTTCCTGTGCCACCAAGAACTCCTTTCCCCTCTCCAATTTGTCTTCCTCCCCAAAACCTAAATTATCTTTCAATCTTCTCCCTCATCACCGACCAAATGAAGGATGAGGTGGGATTTGCCCTATCCTAGTTGAATTTCAACAGATCTACAAATTAATGTTGGGGTTGCCTTTTTAGGTGAAGGAGATGTTGACTATTTTTCGATATGCCTACTGATCATTCATTCGCGCAGTTGTTAGGGCCAGAGCTATTGATTATCCCCTTTCTCACCGTTGAATATCGGATCAACTTCGGCGATGGGTCTTGTGAGGTACGGGCTGTGATGATTTGTACCTGAGCCTCCCTCTCCTCTCGTCCACTAACGCCTTTGATCCAGTGTCTCTTGCTGCTTCGTGTTCCATTACCCGCCGATTGTTGTGGGAGAAAGGATCAGCAACCCATCAATCGGCTTCCTTCCACTTCCAGTGTTGCTGATTTGCTCTGCTTTGATTGTGGTTTTTTCGTTCCTCCAGGCTAGGCTTTGATTGTGATTTTTTCCTTCCTCCAGGCTACTATTTTTCTTAATAATCAGGTATAGTAATGAAATTTGCCCATTAATTATGAATTACCTTTGTGGAGGTTGTCCTTAGATTTCAAATCACGCATAGCACAAATTGCCCATTTTTTGGTTTATTTTTCGGAAAATAATTACTACATTTTGATGGTGCTAGATTACTTATTATATATATGGCTCTGTCTGGTGTAAGCGTAATTATTTTCAACAGTCTCAGTTTGCTGTTAAAGCTTATTATATGAAAAAAACTTTCCTTTGTTAGATCAATCATAAGATTTAACAGTTGTCAGATCATTGCATTCCTTGTTGGGGAATTTTCACAACCCAGAAGTACAAGCCCTTGTGTCTTCCGCTTTTGCATTGCTTTAGGGGCGTTGGAACGCCGCAGTAGCATGACTGACCTTCCATTGAGTGCTGATATTTTTCTCTTTCAAATGCATGTGGGTTTACCTGATACGTTATTGGGGCTTTAACAGTTGTTTGGATCCAAAAAACTATTAACATGTTGCTCTGCTTGTAGCTTGTGTTGGCAAATTGCCTTCCTGCTTTCCTTCCCTGGCTTAACTTCTTGACTGCTGTTTATTGAGCTCTGAATAGCTCTGGATGTTATATTGCTGCTGTTTATTGAGCTCTGGATATTGTTTGCAGCTGTTGTTGGTATAAATTGGTGATATATAGCTGTTGGTTTTTGCTGTTTGTGGCTTGTGGGTTCTGTCTGCAAACTGGTTGCAGGTTTTTGTAGGCAGCAATTGCCAACGGTTAGTCTAGCCGTTGTGTTCAAAATGGGCAGAATTTTGTCGGTGGAATTCTTAGGGGGTTAGTGCACAGGGCAATTGTACAGTGGGCCAAAAGATTTTCAAACTGGGCTTTTCTTTGCACTCCAAAGAGGCTATGATGGGAAAAAAAACTGAGCCAGCCCCACACTGGGCCCACTACTGTTTCCAACCCGAAATACTATTCTGTCAGGTTTCCTTTTTTGTTTTTCCAACCAAACAGCCCCTAATATGGCTACTGTCATATATGCATTGTACTTAGACCAAAAGGAATTATGATGGCCAATTAGTCACATCCAATTTATACTTTCACCGAAAAAATTGTTTCATCATGAGGGGGAACAATGAAAGCACATCAGCGAAAAGAGTGTGAGGCCCTTCGGAACTTCATCATGTACCCATGAAATGTCCACAAATACTTTCCTCTCCCCTTCCCTGTGGACTACTAGGTTAGTCAACTTATATTAATTGGTTGTCGCCGTTAGGTTTCATGAAACACGAACAAAAAACAAAAAAAACCCTCAGCCGCCCCCGAAAAATATATCCACCCCAGCGCGCACGCACCCACACACCCAAAAATAAAAACAAAGTGAATCAACTCGTATAATGACCTATTTGATTATTAATTAGCTCTTAAGAATTAAAGTGCTGCATATTACTGTTTTTTGATGACTTAATAGGAGTACTACTAGTACAGACTGCAAATCATTCATTTTTAGAAACTTGGTTCTACGTGAGAAGCCTTCAAACTACATGGATTTTCATCCAATTATGTTTTTAATGGTGATCATGATGAATGGAGTGGACCAGGTAGTAAAGTTATGGAGACTGAAGTTTTAGTTTCTTCATTCAAGGAAATTCCTCAACTAGCCGATAACCCACTGTCCTTCGGGGGCACATGTCTAAGGTCCTGAAGACATAAATATTAAATTCGACATCACTAGCCAAACTACAATTCAGCACCTAACACTTTATCCACACTCAGCATCTTGATGTACAGATCATTGACCTTATAAGATAAAAGTTATGTGTTTCAAGTGCTTCCGAGTCAGGCAGCAAATGATCCCATTAGTTCTGTTCCTAAAGGTCCACCTCATTTTATGACCAATGAATGAGAAAATGTAGTAAAAAAATTTTAAAATTACCCACAAATGGATTCCTATTCATATAAAAATCCCATTGTGCGAAATTCAAGACAGACATTGAGGATTTTCCCCTATAGTGGGCAATCATATAGTTTGACATGGGGGTAAACTATCAATTTATGCCATGGAAACCTTTGAAGCACGGACACTTCAAAGTGAGTGTCGTATTTGTGTCGGATACCGACACTTGCAAGACACATATCGGACACTCCTAAGCCGTGTCAGATTTTAATCAATCATAAAATTGCGTGTCGACACCATGTCCAACGTCATGTCGGTATAAAATAAAATTTAAAGATAATATTTTAGATATCTAAAAGTCACGTGTCGCTTAAATAAACATAAAACAATGTCTCTTTGGCATAAGCAAATATGTTAGCAGAATCTATACATATTACGAACTAAGTAAGGCATTAGTTAGATTTTTTTTTTTTTTGTTTGTTACTTTATAGAAGCTATAGATGTAAATTATTTAGATTTTATTTTGTTTTCCATTTTACCTTTAATAAAACACATCACATTCACTACAGGTTTTGATACATGTATACTTATATCCATTTAATTATATCACTGTGCCACTGTATCTTACATTTTAAGGATTTGTCGTGTCGTCGTGTCCGCGTCGTGTCCGTGACCCGTGTCCACATCCATGCTTCATAGATGGAAACAATACAGCTTCATCATCTCCATGTATGTAAACACTAAGAAAACATAAAACTGGTGTGTAAAGCCCAATTGTTCACTTAGAAGTTCTTTCCTATTACTTCCCAAAAATAGTTTGGAAATACAAGTAGTAAACTGTTTTGAGTCTCTACTTTGATAATCAGAAGATACAGCCTCTTCTTATCACAGCCGTCCTATGTTTAACAATATAATAAAAATTAAAAATATCCTATATATTCTCAGAATCTTGTCTTATCAATTCTCATTAAGGATTCTTTTTAACAGATATCCTGCCATAATTTCTGACAATTTCCCCTGCCCTGATAAAGATTCTCTAATTGTCCTTTTCCCCAATTTTCCTACTCCTATGAGGTGGCCGATCGCTATTGAGTTATGAGGTGGCCGATCGCTATTGAGTTTCTTCCTTATTTCTGCAACCAGTTACTACACCATAAGTCGTAATCTCATTAAACACACATAATATCTATAGTTATTCATTGTTGTTAAGGTATAAGAGCACTTTTAACTTCTACCATATACAGATATCAAGAGCCCTGAAATCCTAAAACAAGACTTTTCTACTCTCCTGCATGTTCAGAAACCACTCTTTGTGCTACTAAAACTTCAATCCTCACAGAAAGATGGATTTGGATTCTGTTGCTTGTCAAAGTAAAATACCATTGATTGTCAACTAACTCACATATCATAAACAGCAACAAATTCACATATCATAAACAGCATGTCCTAAAGGAGGGTTTTAGAACATAGAATTATATCCTCCAGTCAAAGGTTTCCAGCGCCCTAAATCCTCTCATCTACGCCCAGCGACAAAGAACATAATAAAGTATAAAAGAAGTGCATAAACTATCATGACTTGTGTACAACTAGCAACAGTTGCCACAACCAAGAAAGGAAGATAGTACTTTCAACATGTCCTTTTCATATGCATACTCCCATGTAAGATTAGTAGAGTTAGAAAACCAAAGAAGTATGGCCATCTCGGTCCATTCTTCATGATTAAACAAGAAAGCACATCCATATTGCTAGCACAACAAAAAATCAAAAATATATTTCGAAGGTTTCAAGTTCGGGTTGGGTTCGCATCAAAGAAATTGAGAGATTTTTTTAAAATTTTCAAGTTTTTTATGGGTTATTTTGCTCATGTCGGGTGCTGCCCTAAATTTAAGAGGGAGGAGGAAGAGGTTTGAAAATGAGTTTGGGACGAAATCAATTTCGACCTAAGCCCAAAACTTAAGTTATAAGTTTTTGGGTTTCGAAGTTGGGTCTACTTTAAAACCCGTTTAAGTTATAAGTTATTTAGGTTTTGGGTTTGGGTCTAATCTTAATATTTGAACTCAAAACCCATAACTTAATTTGCCCTATATATCTTCTATCTTTCTCATCCATGTCTCTCTTTCCCCTGTATCTCTTCTTTCCTTCTCCTATGTTGCGCACACATCACACACAAAGACCCGGAGGTGTCGCCAACGCACACCGCCGCCGACAACGACAACATGTCCGTCCTTTTTTTCATTGTTTGTTTTGAAGTCATTGATTTTAGCATTTTACCCAATAGTTAAATATATCATATAAATTGAAGTCCTCTCTTATCATGATATTGTGGAACATAAAGTAGATTAAATTGTTTGTAGACAAGTTTGGATTTTATTTGTTAAAGAATTCCTAGGGTTTATGGTTTTAGGGTTTAAAAATGTCATTTTTATGAAAACAATTGAGTTAATGTTGTGAACTTATGATATTTTGTTGTGATTAATTTTTGACAGGAAGTATGAGCTCATTTAATCCTACCGGTGGTAGTGGTCAAGCTTCAACAAATCTCCAAATAAATCTTCGTCGAATACTCCGTCGTCAAATCTCTCTCCTTCGCCATGCATCCAGCAACTTCGGTCCCGTCTGCATAAGCGCTTCGACTTCTCGACGGTTATGTTTTCATCGACTGTACATGGTCTCATCTACGTGAGTTCAGAGATCAACCATCAATCAACAAGCAAACTATGATCAAATTTACAATCATCTTAGATTTTTTTTTTATTACGTCAACTTCTTAATTACAAGTCTAAATATACATCATCTAGCCTGTTATATATTCTGATTTTGTCCACATAAATAGAAAGCGACCAAATCTGAATTGTTTTGTAATTTCAATATCTTCTTTTTTGATAGTAAGATCTTTTACCTGCATTAAGTATAACATACAATTAGTTTCTTCCTTTGAAATGGATAAAGTACTCGTATATTAAATTAAATAGTCGATATTAACTGTTTTAAGCTTTCCTACCAACGATCTTTCTTGTTGGTGAAGCGTATTTTTGAGTTATTTTATCTTTTGCTTCCGTCCCGATACACATGTTTCACATCAGTTTGGTATTATAGCACAATTAGGTAGGATTTGCATAATTACTTCACGGTTATTTGCTTTATCGCATTTAGTTTAAATTTTTAACAACAAAATAAAAATTAAGAAACATTGAAAGGTAAATCTTTTCCTAAAATTGCGTACGATTGATGTATAACTAAGAAAGGGTTCTCAATGTGATTCTGTAATTAAGAAACGCGAAGAGCAGAAAATCTCCCACATGAGTTACGCTGATCTGGCCAATTAGGCTAGTAAGATTAAGGGTTTGATTAATCTAACAATTAAAAAAATCAACAAAATAAAATAAAAATTAGTTTAGATTTGCATTCATAATAGGATTCATACATTGCATGCTAACCCATTACCTTATACTTGCATGAAGAAATTAGTGAACCCAACACTGATTTTATGACCTCCCAACCTACTTTAGCTGATATCATGGCTAAACTTGATTTCCTAACTCAAGAAGCTAATGTCTTCCATTTAGACGCAAAATAATTGAAAGAGAATATCAATAGTGTAGTGATCAAATTCGAGAACCACAACCAGAACTTGAAAAGTGGTACCATTTGTGTACCCATAGTTTAAAAAATTGTGGACAAACCTGATAGCACTATTTCTCGATATTCACTCCCGTAATAAAAAACTTTTGTGATGTCTTAAAAGAATTTCAAGACAAACTACCACCGATATGTGACACCCAACCTAAAATTGAATATGATTTCGAAGAGTTCACATATCACCCAGATATAGAATCTGATGAAGACGTAGATGATGACTTCGCCAACGACCAAGTCGATAAAGAACTAGGTGATAACATCGTAAAGTCTAGTACCTTGATTACCCCCAAAGTCACCCAGTGATTACAGAGATTATCGATGTCTTTCCTAAAGACAATACCCCAATTCCTCCTGAAGTCACCACTATTATGGAGCTTGTAAACGTCTTTCCTAAATATGTTACATGCAACGGCATTAGTCAAACAGATTTAACTCACTTATCCAGTGTTAGCACTGCATTTTCACATTTAGAAAACAAGAATTGTAGAGTCATTGTGGACAATAAAAGTTGTACTAATGCAGTATTCTTTGAGATATTTGAAAATAATGAATTAAAGTCGTTGCCCCACTCTCACCCATTTAAGATATTATTGTTCAAGTCCACAACCATAAGAGTTCCACAACCGTGTTTAGTTCCGATCGATTTTCATCTCTACTTTTGGAGAACAATGTGACACATGTTAGCTACTAAGTTTAAGTTCTCTACTGCCTTCCAACCTTACACCGATTGTCAAATCGATACGTCTATGAGTCTGCATTATCATCTTTTGCATCACATGTGCACGTGGAATCAAATCACAAATTATGCAAGAAAGTCATGGATAAAACTATTCAAAACAACGTCCATTAAAAGATTCGAATTGACAATAGAAAACTGTTTAAAACTTTTAATGTTAGAGATATTATTTTACTTAATTGTAGTATCGATTCATTTTAAATCTTGAAGAAACTAAATTGTCATGTTTATGTTATAAATTTCAATATTGAAAATCTAATAGATTACAAAAGTTTTGATTTTAACTCTAGCAACTTCTTTATTGATGAGCCCTCCCATGAGCCTATTTTGAGAGACCCTCCTGTTTGAACAAATATATTGCATATTTGTTATTACATTCCTACATCCATTCTGTAATAAATCCTGCAATTATTTTGTCTCAATACCTAATTTGTGTAGGATATAATGGGAGAAATAAATCACAAATCCAGATTAACTACCCAGATTCTGAGGGGATTTAAATCACACCCGAAGATCAGAACGTATCATAAGGATAATCCCAGATCAGAGTCAGTTAAAACTAGATTTTGAAGATTAAGTGGTTAGCTGAAGAATCAACAAAGATTAACGTCAAATTCAGACCCTAAACTGAAAAACCAATTGGAGATAAAGAAGAATCAGGGATCCATGGTTAAGCTTCCCAAAATTTGGCCAGATGGCCAAATATATGTCATGGATCCGCGACAATCCCAAAAGATCTGGGAAAGTGTTGCTCCCGCTATCTTTATACGCTCTCCCTCTTACCTTTTTACCTATAAAAACTGAAATTTCAGATGTAAATGTACATAGGAGGGCTATAAAGGCTATGAGAAGAGAGCTCTAAATGTTAGTATTGTGAGTTGGAGAGATGTGAGAGAAATGTAATGATGAATGCTTCTGCAATGGCGTCTTCTGTAACTTCAAGCTGAAAGTTTAATGAATAGAGAAGCTTCTTCTTCCAATTCTTCGATTCTTCTTATTGTTTGAACTGTGTTATTTTCTCACTTTCATTCTGCTCTTTTCTTTTCGACTATCACTTCATAATGCAAGGAAGAAGGTTTTGGCGGTTGGACTCATCACAGTCATCTTGACGAAACTCAAGGCGGTGCACCAATCCGGATTCTAAAATTCCTTCTTTCTTTTCCTTCTCACTCATAATTCTAATTAATGCATCACACATATTTGTAAGTATTATTCTGATTTCAATTCATCGCTTTAATTCACCCTTTTCGTTTTCTTTCTCAATCTCTTTTTCTTATTTATTCTACTTATAGGTTAGTAATTTTTCTTTCTTAATCCACAATTTTAATTCATAATTGAAGTTTAATTCTTGAAACAAAAATTTCAACCATTCATTCACCAATTTCTCAAATAGATTAAAGTTAGATTTTTAATTTTTTAAAACCGAGTTTCAAAAAGTCTTTGTGGATTCGATCCTCTTCTCGCCACTATATGATTTTTCTAAAAGATTCAAGCAAGATTAGGTTTTTTTTATAACTTGTACGTAGTTCAAATAATGATGAAATTCTTTATGACTTTCGAACTGCGAACATTTTTTTGCGTTGTTGTCGGGGACTTAAAAAAATCTGTTTTTTAAAATCGATTTAATCTTTTTCTAGTTTTTATTCAAACAAATTGTAAAAATACAAAAAGAATTCTTTTCTTTTTCTTTACCGTCCCTAAGATTTAACTTTCAAACTTGTCTTTTTGCAGGGATATTCCATAATCAAGTGAAGTTTGCACAATAGAAAGGAGCTTGCTTGCTAAAATTGCACTACTAAATAAAAACAAAAATTGCTTGCTTCAGAGTCATCGGGAATGTTGGTATCCTTCTAACTCTACTCACGAATCTCTTGTCAGTGCGGTTCTGAAAGTGATTTTGATTTGACTTGTGTCGCATTAGTGTATTCTGCATAAAAGATTTTAAGAGTTGTCCCCCGTCACATAAGGTCGAGATTTCATTACCGTTCTTTGGCTCAAAAATCACAGCCGCCCATAAGCTTTTCCTAAGTTTGAACTCATTTTAAAATTAATTAGAACTTGACCACTAGGATTTCGAACTCACTGAGTCGATTCATTGTGGGAATACTCCGATGATTACTTTCATGCTTTCGAGGATTTTTCTTGTCTTAGAAAGGATGACTTAGCCATTGCGGCGGTACCTGACCTGGATGAAGGACTAAATCGCTTGTTTAACGGTTTTAACTGGTCAGCCCACAATCTTTCCAACCCAGTTGTTAGGGGCTGTCTAATTAGAGAGAATTTATTCTCTTAAGATTAGTGGTTAAAATTAATTACATTCAATTTAAGCTCAAGATAAGAAACAACTTGTTTGGAATTGCTTGGTTGAGTCAATTATGTGCAATCTTTTTTTAGAACTTAAGGTTCTTTATTCAGGGCAGTACCCTGGTTCATGCGACATTGGGTTCGTATTAAAGGTCGTTTTTAAAATCCATTGTTGTTTCCAACCCTGCTGACACAATGGATGATGAAATTCAACCCCGTTATATGACCTTGAAGGATTACATGTATCTTATAAGGTCCACTCAACCTTCCTGTATCACTTTGCCACCCCTTACGGTAAATTTTGAGATCAAATCTGAGATGATATAGATGTTGCATGTTTTTTGAGGGTTGACCAATGAAAACCCGTACCATCATGTTAGGGAGTTTGAGGATATTTGTGAAACAATGAAGTATAACCAAATGACGGAGGAATCCTTCAATTTTAGGTTGTTCCCATTTTCCCTAAAGGAAAAGGCCAAGGCTTGGTTACTTTCACTCCAACCTGGAACAATTACTAATTGAGTAGATCTAGCTGAAGTCTTTTATAAGAAATTCTACTCAAAGCAGAAGACTGATTCTGTACGTCAAGCCCTTAACACCTTCCATTAATTACAAGGGGAGACATTTTTCACGTACTTTAAGAGATTTAAGGACCTTTTACTTGAGTGTCTTAATAATGGATTTGAAAAAATCCGGTTGATTCAAATAGTATATGATGGCTTAGACTACCCAACAAAAACTATGATTGAATCCCTCTGCAATGGAGCATTCACTAATAAAACCACCAACGATGCATGGTATTCTTCAAAGAGGTAGCAGAAAACACGTTAGAATGTGAACATGTTAGTGCTGATGTTAAGCAACCTACCACCACTACAACCACCACCAACAAGGGTGGTATGCATAGAGTCAACCCCAACTTTGAGAATGATGCCAAAATGGCATCAGTAGTGTGAAGACTTGAAGCCTTAAAGATAAGCAAAGGAGCTCAATCTTCGGCTTCCGAACCATCTGTGTATTTTGTGACAGTCAAGACCATTTGGTAGAACAGTGCCCAGGGTTGCCAGTTATCAAAGCCGAGCAAGCAAATATACTCAATACATTTCGCAAGCCTCATCCTAACAACCACCCATTCAGTGAAGCATACAATGCAAGATGGCGGAACCATCCAAACCTTTCTTGGAAGTCTTCTCAAGGACAAGGATATGGTGGATCACCACCATGTCAAGAATCACATCATAATAATCAATTTCATAAGAGAAACCAATTTGCTGCAACACCATCTGCCCCTCCCTACATCCCGATTAATCAAAGAAAATCTTCTTTCGAGGACATGTTCCAACAATATATGCAGAGCCAAGCTCTAACTAACCAGAATCAAGCCCAATATAATCATACTACGTCCCAGGCGATAGCTAAGATTGAAGTTCAATTAGATCAGATAGCTGCATCTATAGGAGGGAGAGAGAAAAGACAATTCAAACTGTTTCAAACCCAAGAGGACGACTTGTTCCTCCAAATGTTCCAACAGGCCAATTCGAAATTGGCTCTGGTTCAACAAACCGAGAAGTCCACGCTATTCACACTTTACAGTCTGGCAAGAGAGTGGACAACCAAGTCCAAATTCCTCCAACCAAGTCTCACACTAACATTTAAACTTCTCACAAGGAGAAAGAGAAAGAAGTCCCAAAGAAGTCAACAAAAAAAAAGATGATCAAGTTGTTAACACTCAAGAGAAATCCTTTGTACCCAAAGCCCCATTTCCTCAACACTTAACCAAATAAGAAGAAAAATCACTGTGAGAAAATTTTGAAAGTTTTCAAAAACGTCCAAATCAACATTCCTTTCTTGGATGCAATCAACCAGATTCCTTCGTATGCCAAGTTTTTAAAGGACCCCACTACTGTCAAGAGGAAAATTTTTGTTCCTCGTGAAGCAACATTTGATGCACAAGCATCATGTCTTATCCAACAAACCATTGCACCAAAGTATAAGGATCATGGGAGTCCAACAATCACAGTTAGGATAGGAAATCAGGTTATAGACCGATGTTTGCTAAATGTAGGGGCAAGTGTAAACCTTTTATCCTATTCTATATACAAACTAGGTTTAGGGGAGTTACAACCCATTAACCTTACATTGCATTTAAAAAGAAAGGTATTAAGGTCCCCAAGGGAATTATTGAGGATGTTATTTTGAAAATCGACGAATTTTATTTCCCTGCGGACTTTGTGGTCTTAGACACTAAATCAGTGACATCCCAGCAGTCACTCTCCTGTGATTTTAGTAAGACCATTTCTTACTACAGCTGATGCTGTTATTAGATGTAGGAATGAAGTCATGACCTTGTCGTTTGAGAATATGACAATTGAGCTGAATATTTTTCACACTAGTTTCCAACCACCTGTGATGACCAGGAGGAGGTTAACATGATTGATAAATCGGTCAATCACACCTTTGAGGAGTCTTGTTATGAAGATCCTTTAGAGAAATACTTGTCCCATTTTGGACAAAATTTTGACATTGACGAGTCTATAGAAGAGGTCAACGCATTGTTAGACTCGATTCCTGTCATGTACACTACTCCATGGAAATCCAAGGCAGAACCCTTGCCTGTGTCAACATCTATTACTGTTCCATCAATCATTGAGCCTCCAATTGGAGCTCAAGCCTTTATCCAACACGTTAAAGTATGTCTTTCTAGGTGATTTTGAAACCTTGTCTGTGATCATTTCTTCTCATTTAGACAAGGATCAAGAAAAAAAGTTACTAGATGTGCTTCGTGAACATAAGAAAGCTCGAGGTTGGACCATAGCAGACATCAAGGAAATTAGTCCCTCGATGGTGATGCACTAAATTCATCTCAAAGATAATGTCAAAAACTCAAGAGAACCACAGAGACGTTTGAACCCTGTTCTGAAAGAGGTAGTGAGAGCCGAGATCATGAAATTGTTAGATGCGGATATTATTTACCCTATATCTAATAGTCAATGGGTCAGTCCTGTGTAAGTTGTGCCCGAAAAGTCCAGAGTCACAGTTTTTGCTAACGAGAATAATGAGTTGGTTCCAACTCATGTTCAAACTGGTTGGAGAGTATGCAAAGACTATAAGAAACTCAACTTCATGACTAGAAAAAAAATCATTTTCCTCTGTCATTCATTGACCAAATGTTAGAACGTCTTGCCGGTCACGCTTACTACTCCTTCCTCGATGGTTTTCTGGATATAACCAAAACCCTATTGCTCGTGAGGACCGAGGGAAAATGACATTTACCTGTCTGTTTGGAACATTTGCCTACCGTCGCATGCCCTTTGAACTATACAATGCACTTGCTACGTTTCAGCGGTATATGTTGAGTATCTTTCTAGACATGGTCGAGTGATTCTTAAGGTATTCATGGACGACTTTTCTGTCTTTGGGTCTGATTTTAAAGAGGGTCTATATCATCTATCATTGGTGTTGATAAGATGTAAGGAAAAGAATCTAGTTCTTAATTGGGAAAATATCATTTCATGGTGAAATTTGGGATTGTCTTAGGACACATTATTTTTGAAAAAGTTATAGAGGTTGATAAAGTTAAGATAGATTTAATCTTGAAATTGCCACCCCTGAAAATTGTTCAAGAAGTGTGATTCTTCTTAGGCCACATTGAGTTCCACCGCCGCTTTATCAAGGACTTTTCTTACAAATTTAAATCGCTATGTGACCTCCTAGAAAATGATGTTCCCTTCGAGTTCACTCCTTGTTTGGCAGTCTTTGAAAGGCTCAAGACCGAGTTAACTTCGGCACCCATCATTCGACCACCTGACTGGACTCTTCTATTTGAGGTGATGTGTGACGCTTCTGACTATGCGATAGGGGTTAAACTGGGCCATCGAGTAGATAAACTTTCTCATGTCATTTGCTATGCCAGCAAGACTCCTAATGACGCACAACTGAACTACTCCACCGCTGAAAAAGAGTTATTGGCAGTCATTTTTACGCTTGACAAATTTCGTCCCTACCTAATAGGTTCTAAGGTCCTAATTTTCACCGCTCATCCCGCTTTAAAGTACCTTCTCACGAAAAGGATGCTAAAGCCCGTCTAATCTGATGGATCTTACTCCTACAGGAATTCGACTTAAAAATTCACGATAAAAGGGGAGTTGAGAATATTATCGCAGACCACTTGTCTAGATTATTAACCGAATCTTCGTCCGACTCGTTACCTGCTCTTGAGACATTTCCTGATAAGCAGTTAATGTCCATTTCTTATTCGACTGTTTCGTGGTATGCTGACATTATGAACTACCTTGTCACGGAACAAATGCTTGATTCATGGACAAAGCAAGAATTCTTAGCTAGGGTCAAATGGTTCTTCTGGGACGAACCATATTAATTTAAATACTGTCCTAATTAGATTATTTGATGTTGTGTTCCTGACTCTAAGTTCAGGAACATCCTTTCATTCTGCCATGACCAAGCCTATGGTGGTCATTTCAGTGGGAAAAAGACTGCTGTAAAAATTTTGCAGTGTAGCTTTTATTGGCCCACTTTGTTTCGCGACGCTCATGTCTTACTGGCAATCTTGTGATCGTTGTCAACGATTAGGGAAAATTGCATGACGGAATGAAATGTCATTAAACCCGATCTTAGTTGTCGAAATCTTTGATGTCATCGACTTTATGTGTTCCTTCTCTAAATCTCATGGATACCAGTATATCCTTGTGTCAGTTGACTACGTCTCTAAATGGATAGAAGTCGTAGTATGTAGATCCAATGACCACAAAGTTGTAAACTTCTTGAAAGAGAATGTATTTTCTCGTTTTGACTTTCCTCGTGCAATCATTAGCGGTGGTGGAAAATATTTCTGCAATCATACATTTGAGGCCTTGATGAAAAAACATTGCATCAATCATAGGGTAGCCACCCCTTATCACCTACAGACTAGCGGTCAAGTAGAAGTTTTCAAACGTGCAATCAAAACCATTCTAGAGAAAACTGTGAACACCACTAGGAAAGATTGGTCTCTTAGATTAACTGATGCTTTGTGGGCATACAAAACTGCATCAAGACTCTTATTGGAATGTCTCCATATAGGTATTCTATCACAAAACTTGCCATCTTCCTGCTGAGTTAGAACACAAAGCTTACTAGGCGACCAAGCGTCTAAATTTTGATCTTGACAAGGCAGAAGAGTCTAAGAAACTTCAACTTGAAGAGATAAGAAATGATGCATATGACTGCTCAAAACGGTACATGGACGGTATGAAAATGATGCATGATAAGGTCATAACTCGTAAGGATTTTCAGCCGGATAGAAGGTCCTGCTTTACAATTCACAATTACATCTCTTTCTAGGAAAACTGAAATCTTGTTGAACCGGTCCTTATATTGTTCATAAGGCGCATACACATGGTGCAGTAGAGGTCCACAATGCCACGAATGGTACCATTATTCAAGTAAATGGTCATCGTTTAAAATCATATCGTGAGTATCTGAGCCCAAAAGTGGAGGAAATCCTTCTGGAAGATCCTGTTTATCAGGATTGATCTCTATACATGCTAGGAATCCATTATTGTATTATAGTTTTTGTGTTTTCTCTTGTTTTTCTTTCTCAACTAGGCAATAACGGATGATATCCACTCGTTCTCATCAGGCACTATCTACCCTTCACATTTTAAGTTTGTATCATGCTATGCATTTATTCATACATTGAGGAAAATGCATGAGATAGGTATGGGGATGGGTTTTAACATAGGTTTTCTTAACATAGGTTTTCTTCTTTATTTTATTAAAAAAACTTTTTAAAAAAAAGAAGTTGTATTTTGACTTGTTTTTGTAAGGAATAAGTTAAATTTAAAGAATAAGAAAATCATAATTAGGATTTTTTATACTTGGTCAAAAGAAGATGATTTGATTGATTTCTAGAACTAGGAAGACAAAAATTGAAAAAAGTAATTTAGCCTTGATGACCTTGATGAATTATACATACTTTATACACTTACACACTGAGGGTTCAAAGACACAGATTCTTATGCCTTATTTTAAAAAAAAAAAAAAGAAAAATATGTGTGTGTTGTGAAAATCCTCTGATTAAGTTGGGTTTTTGTGCCTCATAAGATATAATATTCACGCATAAAAGTGGTCCATATAATCAATAAAAACCCTTAGTTTTGAGATCTTATTTGCTCGAGTTCTTAAGTTCTTGGGGTGTTTTCTCACCTAGTGCCCTAAAACCGTCTGGTTTTAGGAGTCACCGACTAAAGGCTCGTACATGGGCGAATTAAAAAGCCTAATAGAACTAAGAGATATCACCACCAAAAATATGTAAAAATAAGATGAAAGAGTGAGAGTTGAAGAATTCTTAGTCAAATATTCACGGTCACGAAGATGCATATGACTTTGGGTAAAATAATAGACTAGATGAAAAATACAATTTCACTCCTAACCTTAATTGATAACAAGTTTTAGAATAGAGACCAAGTCTAGGGATGAATTGTTGGTGTTCCTGTAACTTATAGATTATTTAATTCATGCAAAAATACTTCAAATATTTTTTCTTCTTCTCAAAATGTGTTTTCGAAAACACTAACACTTTATTTCTTTCTTTATGGATTTTGTAGGTGTAATCCACTGAAAACCCTCACGAGACAAAACTCGTCCTCTAGGGATAACCTAGAGGTTTAACGACTTGTTGCACGTGCTAAATGCAACCCTGATTCTTACGAAAGTGAGTTAGGTTAGTTCTATTTTATTGTTTTGCTTGAGGACGAGCGAAAGATAAATGTGGGTGTGTGTTTGAAACATATACTGCATATTTGTTATTACATTTCTACATCTATTCTGTAATAAATCTTGCAATTATTCTATCTTAATACCTGATTTGTGTAGGATATAATGGGAGAAGATAAATCATAAATCCAGATTAACTAACTAGATTCTGAAGGGATTTAAATCACAACCGAAGATCAAAATGTATCAGAAGGATAATCCCAGATCAGAGTGTTCATTAAAGTCCTCAGCCTTCTTGACACCTGAAATGAGTACTAGGGATACAGGTCATTATATATAATATAGGATAACAGGTACATGATTTTCGTAAATGTGATAATCATAAGTCAGGTGTTAACATGACAGGTGGCAGGTGATAAGTAATGTCATAACGGGGGTCAGGTGTCAAGTAGTAGCATGTCAGGTATCAGGTGATAACATTTACCGTGCTGACAAGAGTCAGTTCAAATCAAATTTTTGAAGATCAAGTGTTAGCTGAAGAATCAAGGAAGATAACGTCTAATCCAGATCCTGAACTGAAAAATCAATTGGACATGAAGGAGAATTGGGGATCCACGACTCAGCTCCCCCAAAATCTGGCCAGATGGCCAGATATATGCCTCAAATCTGCAGCAATCCTACAGATCCACGGCAATCCCCAAAGTTCTGGGGGAGCGTTTGCTCCTCCTATCTTTATACGTTCTCCCCCTTACCTTTTTGCCTATAAATACTGTATTTCAGATGTAAAATGTACACCGAATGATTGTAAAAGCTATGAGAAGAGAGCTCTGAGTGTTAGTATCGTGAGTTGAAAAGATGTGGAGAATTGTAATGATGAATGTTTCTGCAATGGCATCTTCTGTAACTCCAAGCTGAAAGTTTAATGAATAGAGAAGTTTCTTCATTCAATTCTTCAATTCTTCTTATTGTTTAAATTGTGTTGTTTTCTGACTTTCATTCTGCTCTTTTCTTTTCGACTATCACTTCTTAATGCAGGGAAGAAGGCTTTGGCGGCTGGTCTCATCATAATCACCTTGACGAAACTCAAGGCAGTGCACCAATCTGGGTTCCAAAATTCCTTCTTTCTTTCCCTTCATACTATTGATTCTAACTAATGCATCACACATATTAGTAAGTATTATTCTGATTTTAATTCATCACTTTAATTCATCTTTTCGTTTTCTCTCTCAATCTCCTTTTCTTATTTATTCTACTTATAGGTTATTGATTTTTCTTTCTTAATCCACATTTTTAATTCATAATTGAAGTTTAATTCTTGAAACAAAAATTTCAACCATTCATTCACCAATTTCCCAACTAGATTAAAGTTAGATTTTAGATTTTTAAAACTGAGCTTCAACAAGTCTATGTGGATTTGATCCTCTTCTTGTCACTATACGATTTTTCTAAAAGATTCAAGTAAGATTAGGTTCTTCTATAACTTGTACGCAGTTCAAACAACGATGAAATTCTTTGACTTTCGAGCTGCGACCTCCATTCCACCAATTTCAAATATATTACCTAATACAGTGGATCAGATTAATAAAATTTTGAATGATGAAATTATCATGACTTGTTCGATGGAAAGGAAGAGGACCGACTGATTCCAACAGGTTGTACTTCTATTACTGACTCGATAGAATTAAGCTCTCTCTAACACGAGGAGAATAATGTGGGCAACGAAACAAAGGCATGGCGTATCTACCATCGTTGAAGAAGACGCGCTAACTCGACATGGATCCAGTAGTTTTAGTAGCATTAGAATTACTAGTTTTTATTTCTTAATTTTTGTTTTAGTAATCAAAATTGTAATAGGGTTTCTGATTTTCTTTTCATATAGGTTTCCTTTTCATGTAATTTTCTCTTTTACACTCTTGATTTCTTTTAAAAATTTGATTATGTAATCCAAATAAAGTAAGAGATTACAATTTTGAAGCCTATATAAAGGCCTCCATGTATTCACTTTTTTAATGAACAATAAAATTAATGAAACTTTTTCTTCACTATCAAATTGAGTTTGATTAATGGATTTCTCGATTCTGAATTCTGTTAGTGGTGGGATGTCTTAATCAGACTCAATTAGTAGTAAGATATTCTAATTGATTTATCTATCTCTGTTCTCTTTCTTTATCCCCCTTCAAATTTTTTTCCTTTCAAATAAATTTCCGTCGAATACTCCGTCGTCAAATCCCTCTCTTTCGTCACGCATCCAGTAACTTCGACCTCGTCTGCATAAGCGCCTCGACTCCTCAATGGCCCTGTTTTCTTCGACTATATATGTTATCATCTGTGTGAGTTCAGATAGCGACCAACAATCAACAAGCAGGCTATGATCAATTTACAATCTCAGGTATTTTTCTTTTTACGTCAACTTCTTAATTACAAGTCTAAATATATATCATCTAGTCTGTTATCTATTTTGATCTTCTGTCTACATAAATAAAAAGCGAGTAAATCTGAATTGCTTTGTAGTTCCAATATCTTCTTTCTTAATAGTAGGATTTTTTTACCTACAATAACCATAGCGTACAATTAGTTTCTTACTTTGATATGCATAAAGTACTCGCGTGTTATATAAAATAGCTGATATTAACGATTTTAAGCTTTCCTACCAACGATCTTTCTGATTGGAGAAACGTATCTTTGAATTATTTTATCTTTTGCTTACGCCCTCATTCACAAGTTCCACATCAGAAAAGGATACAAATGGAGCAATTGAGAAAGCATTCAACAATGAAGCCTGACATCAATTGAGAGCTTTGATAGCAAGGATGTTCTACATTGGTGGCTTACCTATTCATATTGTAAAACATATACTTTTGCCGCTAATAACCACATCAGTGGTTTTGTTTCGCCGGGTTATAATGCTTTGAAAACGAGCTTGCTTGATGAGACACGAGTTCACATTGAAGAAGTATTGCAATCAATTAAGGAGACATGGAAGGACAAGGGTGTCACGATTGTTTCCGATGGATGGTCTGACTCAAAAAGGAGACCACTTATCAACTTTATGGTCATGACGAAGGGTTGATCTATCTTCTTAAAGGTGGTTAACGTTGAAGGGTTTCAAAAGAATAAAGACTACACCTCTGACTCTTGGTGGAAAAAGTTATTCAAGAGATTGGACCTAAAAATGTTGTTCAAGTTATCACCGATAATGCTCAGGCATATAGGGTGGCAGATTTGGACATTGAAGGTAAATTTCCACACATTTTGGACCCCATGTGCTGTCCACACTTTGAATCTTGCATTGAAGGATATTTGTCCTGCAAAGAATACGGTGGACAATTTGGAACCTATAAAGAATGTCACTGGATCACCGAAGTCACCGAAGACGCAAATTTTGTAAGAATTCCATTGTCAATCATTCTATGAGATTAGCAATGTCCATTGATTTTATTTCTTTGAAGTTGTTGCCGATAGCCGAAACAATATCAGTGATTGTTATGTTCAAGAGATTTATACTCATTAAACAATGTCTTCAATCTTTGGTGATTAGTGATAAATAGTCTTCTTAATTCTTACTGTGAAGATGATGTGGAAAGGCACATGACGAGTAATATTTTGGATGATACTTGGTGGGACAAGGTTGATTACATACTTGCTTTTAGTGGACCTATTTATGATTTGTTGAGGTTTGCCGACATATATAAATCTTGTCTTTAGTTAATTTATGAGATGTGGGGCTCCATGATCGAGAAAGTGAAAGAAGTCATATACAAGCATGAGGAAAAAGGAGAGGGAGAGATGTCTCTCTTTTACAAAGTGGTGTATGATATACTAATGTCTCGTTGGAGCAAAAGTAACACCCAAATTCATTGTTTAGCCCACTCATTGAATCCAAGGTAATTTGCATTTTAATTTAATCTTATTTTTTAAATTTGCAAAAATGGATGAGTTAATGGCTTAATGATCATTTTTCAAAATTTTCTCCCTTAGATATTATTCTCAAAAATGGCTCAATGCAGATCCAAATTGTGCACCACCTTATGGAGATCCAGAGATTTCACAAGAAAGGAACAAATGCTTGAGAAGATACTTTCCAAGCAATAATGATTTTGCAAGAGTGAAGGAAGAATTGTCTAGATTTTCAGGATGTTGCAATGAATTTGCTTCTTTTGACTCATTGCGAGACAGGTGAGCAGTGGATTTGAAGGGATGGTGGCTTTACTATGGTTCCCCGTTCCTTTACTTCGAAGCCTAGTGATGAGGACATCATGCCACCGCCCAGGAGCAGGTTCGATCGAGTATACTTCAGGAGGCGACGCACTGGTCTTCTATGGCTTTAGATGGGACTTGTTTCAGGCTTTATTGATAGCAGATGTTTTAGCTTTAGATGGGACTTGTTTCAGGCTTTATTGATAGCAGATGTTTTAGCTTTATTTGTGTCTTTTATTTTTGTTCTTTTGTGGACGTTTAGTACCACATCGGTTATTTCCCAGTAGTCCTCTTTTTGTAAAGCCTATATAAGGCCTCCTAGACTACCTTGTTGAAATGAATTAATGAATGATTAAAACTTTTCCTCAAATTATTTGTTAAATTCTTGAGTTCTGCTGATCTCGAGTTTAGGGTGAGAAGCCCGTGCAAGGGGTGGAAACCCAAATCTTATCTTGTTCGCAATTTAAATTTTGGTTGTGATTTGAAGGTGATTGCGATCCAGATGGTTTTACATCATTTTAGTATCAGAGCACCGGTTTTCAATCCCCTTCAAATTTTTCCTTTTCTAAATTTTCTTCCAGTCTCCAAACCCTAGATCTATATTCCAGATCTATTCAAAAAAAAAAAGAAAGAAAAGAAAAGTACAGTGAAAAAAAAGAGAAAAGAAAAGTACAGTGAAAAAAATCATCATCGAAAATCCCTGAGAATTCCCAAATCTCCACTGTTCATCGTCTCCCACCACCCGCCGCCATCGATTCCCGTCGCCTTCGACTACGCCATCGTCGACAGCCTTCCGACCGCCAACTTCACCTCATCTCACCACCACCACGCCGCCTCCGCCACCTCCGTAAAAAAGAACTGCCATCGCCATCTCCGTCCTCCGTCGTCGTCGTCATCAGAGATCAACGCCGCGCCTACACCGCCCATCAAGCAGCACCACCAACGACGCTGCCTCCTCCATCGTCATCAGAGATCTCCGTACCTTCCTCCGCCGCCGACAGCAACATCACCGCGCCTCCACAGTGTCACCAAACCTCACCGTGCTCCGTCGCCTCTTCCTCTGCCACGATCGATCATCGTCGACGCTTCGTCGTGCCTTCGCCGGAGGTCCCCGCCTGCTCCTCACTCGCTGCCACCCCTCCACCCTTCAGTGCCACCCGCGCCCTCAACGAAGTCATCTAAAACTTCGTCGAGCCATCGCCAACTTCCCCTTCGTCGTCGAGCCCTCTCCGGCTGCTTGCCATCGTCGGTGGGCCCTCACCGACGCGCAGGGAGTCTCCCAAGCCCTCGCCGATTCCACCTAAGCCTCGCCGGTGAACGCCCCAGGCCGCCGTCATCAGGTCGCCGCCGCACCCTTGCCCTAGCTGCGCGAGTGGAGAAGTAAACTCGGGTGTCAGGTGAGAGCTTCATCCAGACCCGGTTTTATAAAATCCAATTGGATTTGGGTGTGAACAATACGGGTGTGACTCTAAACCCGATCGGGTTTTAAAGTGGGATAAGTAAAACAGGTCGGGTCCCCGTGAAAGTAAACCCGTTCACCCGCAACCCGGTGCAACAGTGATTCGCTGACGTCATCGCTGACGTCAGCCAACCGGGTTAACTCACTGAGTCGACTCAGTCCAGATCCGGTTCGTCCTGACTCAGTCCAGAATCGCAGCATCGCTTCCGACGGCCGTTCAGAGCTCATTTCAAGTCCAAATCGAGCCGTTTTCGAGGCAGTGGATTCGTGACGACCAGTACTACGCGCCTACAGCAGTCTCGTTCAGGTTTGATTTACGGTCGCCTTCCCAGGTAACTTTGAATATTCTGTCAGTTATTCCTGTCATTTAATTAAAATAGCTAGTTCTTCCAATCTGTCGCATGATAGAATTTATTGACTGTTGCCCACTAAATAAGTGAGTTGTGTGATTCTGATCTTGAGTGGTAACCGACCTAATATTAATTGTGCAACTAAATTTATTTGAATCTGTGATTACTTGATATATCTTGAAGTTAACTGTATAAGCACGTGTCTTTATCACTGTCTCCACATTATAATTTTCTTAATCACGTGTTAATCTAAGTAGCTTAAAAATTAGTATTATCTTTCACCATTCTAATCTCTGACTCCTCCTGCATAACATACATATCCTAAGGACAGCTTGCATTTAGGGTCAGTGAGAATCTTGCATGCCTACTAGAAGTGGTAGAACTTTTTCTGTAGGCGAAACTTCAGCACCAATGGACCCTAACATTCATGATACCCTTAACACAATCCTAAACAAGATAGAAAACATGGACAGACAACTACAAGAAGTTAGGGATCAGGTTGATGTCAATTGTAGGGATCTAGCAACCAGAATTGGTAGGCTAGAAACCAATAGGAGAAGAATCAGGGAGGATGAAAGTTCTCGAAATGACAGTAGGTCTCCCAGGCGTGAGCGAGGCCCACCTTACCAAACATCTGATGCTGATGCCCAGTATATCAGGAGCGTTAAAGTTGATGCTCCTTCCTTTGACGGGCGTTTAGACCCTCAGGTCTATATAGATTGGCAGTTGGCTATGGACCGATATTTTCGTTGGCATGACATGTCTGAGTCAAGAAAGGTTCGACTGGCCGTAATGAAATTAACAGGACAAGCTGGGCAATACTGGGAAAACCTAGAGAGGATGATGAGGTACAGAAGGGAAGACCCCGTGAACACTTGGGAAAGCATGAAAGTGAAGCTTATGATGAAGTATGTTCCACCATCATTCAGTCAACAATTGTTGGACAAATGGAATCGATGGACCCAGGGAAACAAGTCAGCCGCTGACTACATTGCGAAGTTTGATGAATATCTGAATCGGTGTGGAGCTATTGAGTTAGAATCTCCCGAACAGACCCTATCTAGGTTCAGGTCCGGTCTTAGGGATGATTATCACCGGAAGCTCATCGCTCGAGGCATCACGACTCTAGAGCAGGCATATCAGCTAGTCACCGACTTAGATGAGTCTAGAGGATCCTATTTTAACCGAAGTAACTTTAAGGATAACTCTAGAACCATCAATACTGGCCAGCCAAGCTTCAACCGAACACTCCCTACCCCAAGTAAACCTGCCTCCAGTTCCTCTAGCGTCAAACCAGCAGGTCCTTCTGGTGCAAAGCCCTTTGCATCCGAAAAGAGAACGGTAAGTGAACCAGGAAAAGTCAACCCTAGAACCCAATACTACAGGTGTCAAGGGTATGGTCACCTTGCCAGCCAGTGCCCGAGTCAAACCAAAACCCTCTTTGTCGAAGTTCCCATTGAAGATATAGAAGGAGAGGATGATGGAGAGAAGTTGTGCACCAACAAGATGATGACTCAGATGCCTCTGTCGAAGAGTATGAATTTAATGGGTGCATCCGAACTGTGGAAATGACGAGCTTACCTCCTAATGTAGCTCGCACCCAATTAGGAGTGGTTAGATGTACTTTAACCCAGCCTGAACCACTCAACGACTGGAGAAGGACTGCCATATTCCAAACTTGCACGAAAATTGGCAATAAGAACTGCAAGGTAATAGTGGATAGTGGCAGCTGCATCAACGCTGTGGCGTCAAAGCTAATCACCACCTTGGGGATGACACCGGTGAAGCATCCAAACCCCTACAAGGTTACATGGATCGATGCTACATCTATAGATGTTCAAGAGAGATGTCAAATTCCCATCCAATTTGCCACATACGCAGAAAATGTGTGGTGTGACATACTCCCCATGAATGTAGGTCATATCATTTTGGGTCGACCATGGTTATTTGACCTAGATGTGACCATACATGGACGTACCAACTAGTGTTCATTCGTCCATAATGGGAAAAGGGTGAAGATTATGCCAAATCAACCGAAGCCGCCAACCCGAGAGAAAGAGGCTGATAAAGGGAAAGATAAAGTGGACGTTATAAATCCAAAAAAAAGGGTTGATAAGGGCAAAGGTAAGATGGAAATGAATTTGATTAGCCACGATCAACTTGAAAAGAGCTTGCAGGATGGTTCTACTTATTATGCTCTTGTGGCTCGAGAGGCTAGCCGGGATATCGAGGAGCAGATTCCTGAGCACATCAGACCAATTCTGGAGGAGTTTTCCGAAACCCTCCCACAAGATCTTCCAGGTGAGTTGCCCCCTATGCGAGACATTCAACATGCTATTGACTTAGTCCCAGGAGCAACTTTACCAAATTTGCTTCACTATAGAATGAACCCAACTGAACATGCGGAATTGCAACGGCAAGTGGAAGAGCTACTTGACAAGGGGTTCATCAAAGAGAGCTTGAGCCCATGTGCGGTTCCCGCACTTTTAGCGCCAAAGAAGGATGGTACATGGCGTATGTGTGTGGATAGTCGTGCAATCAATAAAATTACCGTCAAGTACCGTTTCCCCATTCCCCGTCTTGATGATATGCTGGATCTGATGTCAGGTGCCACAATCTTTTCTAAAATTGATCTTAAGAGCGGGTACCATCAAATTAGGATCCGACCCGGGGATGAATGGAAAACCGCATTTAAGACTAAAGACGGGTTATATGAATGGTTGGTTATGCCCTTTGGACTGTCCAATGCTCCAAGCACCTTCATGAGAGTAATGACCCAATTGTTTCGACCGTTTATCGGTAAGTTCGTGGTGGTCTATTTTGATGACATACTGATCTATAGCCAAACCCAGGAGCAACATGTGGGTCATCTGAGGCAAGTCTTCTGCACACTCCATGCTGAGACATTTTATGCAAATCCAAAGAAGTGTGCTTTTTGTATAGACAGGGTTATCTTCCTAGGATTTGTGGTTTCCTCCGAGGGAGTGTCCGCAGACCCTGAGAAAGTGAAGGCAATAACCGAGTGGCCACAACCCCGAACGATTAGGGAAGTAACGATTAGGGAAGTCAGAAGTTTTCACGGGTTAGCCACTTTCTACCGTCGGTTCATCAAGAATTTTAGTGCTATCATGGCACCTATCACCGACTGTTTAAAGAGCGAGGTGTTCCAGTGGACTCCTGCTGCCTCCAAGGCTTTCGCTGAAATAAAGCAGATGATAACGGAAGCTCCCGTAATGCGTCTCCCTGATTTTTCAAAAGCTTTTGAAGTAACTTGTGACGCATCAGGACTAGCAATAGGTGGTGTACTGAGTCAGGAAAACCACCCGGTTGCTTATTTCAGCGAAAAACTAAATGATGCCCGGCAACGCTACTCCACTTATGATAAAGAATTTTATGCGGTTATACAGGCTTTGCGTTACTGGAGACATTATCTGTTGCCACAGGAATTCGTGTTGTACTCAGATCACGAAGCGTTAAGGTATCTCAACTCCCAGAAGAGATTAAACGCGAGGCATAGCAAATGGGTGGAGTTCTTGCAGGATTACACTTTTGTTCTCAAACATAAAGCAGGCATCGAGAATAAGGTCGCTGATGCGCTGAGTCGACGTGTCACGATCTTGGTGGCAATGAGCACAGAAGTGGTTGGATTTGAGAAATTAAAGGAGGAGTATGAATCATATCCCGATTTTGGGAACATTTATGTCACGATACGAGACGGCCCTGTTCGTGAGATGTATGGTTTTCTCCTTCAAGACGGTTATCTCTTCCGATTCCGTAAGTTGTGTATTCCCCGTACGTCCCTCAGGGATTTTCTCTCTTGGGAACTACATGCTGGAGGCCTGGCGGGACATTTCGGTCAGAATAAGACAATTGAGGCCGTTGAACATCGATTCTACTGGCCGAGTCTGAAAAGAGATGTCTCTAAAGTAGTTAGCCAATGTCGCACGTGTCAACTGGCTAAGCAACAAAAGCAGATTGCCGGACCTTACACTCCTCTTCCTGTACCTAAGTGCCCCTGGCAAGACGTGAGCCTAGACTTCATTCTAGGGCTGCCCAAGACTCAAAAAAAGCACGATTCTATCCTAGTGGTAGTTGACCGATTCTCAAAAATGGCTCACTTCATCCCGTGTTCTAAGACCTCAGATGCGTCTCGAGTTGCTGTCTTATTCTTTGATCATATCGTAAAGTTGCACGGGATACCTAAAACCATGGTGTCTGATCGGGATGTTAAGTTTGTTAGCTATTTCTGGAAAACACTTTGGCATAAGATGGGCACCAAACTGAAATTCTCAACCGCCTTTCACCCACAGACAGATGGTCAAACCGAGGTGGTAAACAGATCGCTAGGAAATCTCCTCAGGTGTCTAGTTGGAGAAAATTTAAAAACTTGGGATCTCATTTTGCCCATGGCTGAATTTGCATATAACGGATCTGTCAATAGGACTACGGGTCTCAGTCCTTTTGAAATCGTAAACGGTTTTAAGCCCAGGCAACCCATTGATTTAATTCCCATGGCTCATCATCATTCTAGGGTATCAGACTCCGCATCAGCATTTGCATCCCATATCCATGCATTACATGAGGAAGTCAGAGACAAGATAATGAAAAATAATACTGATTATAAAGCTTCTGCAGATCTACATCGCCGATTAAGGTCTTTTAATGTCGGAGATTATGTGATGGTCCGCATGCGACCCGAACGGTTTCCACCAGAAACCGTGAAGAAATTACACGCGCGAAGTGCAGGGCCATTCAAGATTCTCAAGAAAATCAATTCAAATGCTTATGTGGTGGATCTCCCACCTGACTTTGGCATCAGTTGCACCTTTAATGTTGAGGATTTGGTTCCATATCGAGGTACTTTTGATACCCCTTCTGATCCATTTGTGGATGAGCCAAGCCAAGACCTTCTTTCTGAGAGCCCCTACTACCTCCACTTCCCCCTAAAATGTCCTATGCAACAGAACATATAGATTCTATCTTGGATGATCAGATTATCTCTACTGGAGATGGAGGGACGAGACGCTATCTCATTAAGTGGACGGGAAAACCTGATTCGGAAAATTCTTGGATTACCGAGGAAGACCTCCAGCATCTTGATCCTGATCGACTGGAGCACTATCACAGCAGACAGCAGTTATGTCCCCCACACTCGACAGGGTCGAGTTCTTTCCACCCGGGGGAATTAATGAGGACATCATGCCACCGCCCAGGAGCAGGTTCGATCGAGTATACTTCAGGAGGTGACGCATTGGTCTTCTATGGCTTTAGATGGGACTTGTTTCAGGCTTTATTGATAGCAAATGTTTTAGCTTTAGATGGGACTTGTTTCAGGCTTTATTGATAGCAGATGTTTTAGCTTTATTTGTGTCTTTTATTTTTGTTCTTTTGTGGACGTTTAGTAACACATCGGTTATTTCCCAGTAGTCCTCTTTTTGTAAAGCCTATATAAGGCCTCCTAGACTACCTTGTTGAAATGAATTAATGAATGATTAAAACTTTTCCTCAAATTATTTGTTAAATTCTTGAGTTCTGCTGATCTCGAGTTTAGGGTGAGAAGCCCGTGCAAGGGGTGGAAACCCAAATCTTATCTTGTTCGCAATTTAAATTTTGGTTGTGATTTGAAGGTGATTGCGATCCAGGTGGTTTTACATCACCTAGCTTTGAAGCTTCTTGGACAACCATCCTCTTCGTCTTGTTGTGAAAGAAATTGGTTCACCTATTCATTCATTCAAGCTTGAGGAACAAGTTGCTACCACAACGTGTTTGAGGATTTGGTGTATGTTCACTCTAACTATCGCCTTCTTTCTAGAAAGAGTGAACAAATATTTAAAGAGATAAGATTATGGGTGGTGATCTTTTTGATCCCATAGAAAGTATTGGACGTCTACAAGTTGCTAATCGCTCTTGATGAACAGAGATGGAAGCAATGGTTTTCACGAACGGAGAGCATGTGGATAGATCGATGTCATTGTCATTGGAAAAGAGTGAGACTTTATAGTCAAATTGCCTTAATTGTATTCGAATAGTATTGTCTTAGTTATATTGTGAATGACCAAAACTAGCTAGTAACTAATGGTTAGTATTTGATTGTTGTTGTGTGTAGTGGTAAAAAACTGACCCCTTCAAGATGGCGATATGTGTCCCTCATATTCCAAGTCTTCGAGAAGTATCAGAGCTCTCCTCCGAAGTTCATGTTATACCCGATCTCTTCAAGATTTTCTCCGCTCCGAGGCTCCCTCCGTTTTGAAGAATTTAACTCTGAACCAAGCAGCTTTAGCAACATAAAACCCCTTCCGCCTACATTTACGCAGCCTTCTCTTCCTCCACGTTCATAACATGTAACACCCCTCAGCGTGGGTAATTATGAACAGTGGTGGATTTTCCTCCATGCAATCCCAATAAATTAGCACCGATAATCACAACCGTTACAACAAATCGACATGTGAAAATCGTATGGTTATGAGGATCTAGCATGTACCCATCTGCCTCCATGCCAACAACTCAATCAAGCATAAATAGAACTCCTCCAACGAAGAATAGGATTTTGATTCGAATTCCAACCTGTGTACATCCTCTATATTCTTGTAATTTATGTAACTTGAGAATTATAGTAAAGCTTCTCCTCCTCCTCTTGGTTTTTCCCGATTAAGGATTTTCATTCAAGTCCTCTGTGACCCTCTTCTTTGTGTTGTGTTTTATCTACATGCACCTCCCCATTTTCATTCTCGTTTGCGGTGAGGATCAATCGTCCAATCATTTGTGGCAGAAAATCACCACCACAGTAATGTTAATTAATATGAATGTTCGATGATGGTGACATTTTGAAATATTGTGGTTCATTTATATGTGTGTTTTTCATTATTTTAAATTGTTTTAGCTAAATTGGTAATTATTATTATTTATTAATTATATTAAATATATTAAATAATGTTGAATCCCGCAGCCGTCTCGTGTCTTAATTTTTCAAGATTGTCGTGTCACTGTGTCCGTATCATGTAGTGCAACCGTGTCCATGTTCGTGCAACCTAGGGGTCATAGGTGGCATTAGGTAATTCTGCCTTTTGGAAAGAATTAAAGTGAAATCCCCCAAAAAAAAAAACGACCCAATAAAAAAAGAAAAATAAAAACCCAAACAAACCCAACCCAAACAGTTGACAAAGTGGAAAGGTGAGGGATATCCATACGCAACTCAAGCATCAAAAATCTAAAATTTTGTTAAAAGCTATTCAGTATGATGATGAAATTTTGATAACAGGTTCAGTGAGTAGAATGTGCGAGAATTAAATTTCTCACTTAAGTTTGTAATAGTAACTTCTTTCTAGTAGTTTAATTTGTTAATGATTAAGGAGTATAGGAGAAATCAAAAATGCTATGCAGAGGTACCGAATAATTTATAAGAGTCAATTCCTCCCAACATGAAATACTGCTTGTTTAATAATTAGGACCGGCTTGCCAGACGTACCCTTCTTACAAGCTCCACTTTTAAATGATCCATCCAAATCTAGCTCTTGCCATGTGTTCACAATTAACCTGTTAACATTCAGTAACTAGCATGCTTGACCTGCATGCTTTGATGACACATGTAAACAGTTATCCAACACTTTTAAGGTGTTAATCCACATGTTTTATGAATATATCTGCACTATAAATAACACATTCTTGAGGTGGCCTAGGCTTGATCAAGAATGTCATAAACTGAAATTGTCTATATCTTAATTCATTCAGTTTCATTTATCCATGTTATAATTGCATTTTTCATTGGTAATTTTAAGTATTTTTATTTGTCGGTTTTTCTTCACAAGTCATTTTAGATGTTAAGTTTTATGACCGCTAAACGAATTTTAAGTTTAGGATATTATTTGTAATAAACTGAATACGAATTATGATAGTTTTCAACATTTCTACAAAAAAATATTGGATACATGCAAAGTCTTTGAAATGGTAATTAAGTGTTTCTTCGGATGTGGATCATCCATTGATGACATAAAATCCTCAAGACAGATGGAAAGACTTTCGCTAACACTAAGAATGAATTGGAAGTTGAGGATAATCAGAGAAAAACAAAACAAAGGAAATGGAAGAGAGAGTGGAGATTCCAAGTTGTAGATAGAGAAAGAGAAAGCTTAACTATGAAGAAAAAATCGCATGTGAGTATTGTTTTGAAGTTGCTTTATATTGTTTTTAGTGCACGGACATTGCTTTTGCAAGACATATGTATATTTAATGTCCCAGGCCACTTCTTCAGGATCCCCTATGTTCAATATGAATACTATTGGTGCTTTTATTGTCCCATTAATTTAACCCGGCATGGTTAGCAGTCATTTCCTCCAAAACATGATTACATTGTTTTTTGTGTTCTATGTGCTTTAATTTATAAACTGTTTTGTTGCATTGGTGCAAAGATCTATATTTTTAAATTAACAATCTGAAATATATGCTAATGCAAAAACAAATTATAAACTAAAGAAAGTCATTTACACATAAAACACGCCAAGAAACAATATAGTTAAAGGGGTGCCTACTAAACCCAATCTGTTTAATGTCCAGAAACAAACAGCACTAAATAATCAATGGTATCATGGTACTGATGCTAAACATAAGGAATTATTTAGGTCTCACGTAGCCCCTTATGGCCCTATGTGAAATTGGGAACTTAATAAGCTTATACCCATTTGGGTAGAACTGTTTACATCTCTCCTAAGGATATAATGACATTTTTCTACCTAGTAGTTTCTGGGTATGTTTTCTTGGGTATCAAAAAAACTATGTGATGTAAAACTAACCTGGATCGCAATCACCTTTAAATCGTAACCGAAATTTGAAAATTTAAAACATGATAGAATTTCGGGTTTCCACCTCTTACGTGGGCTTCTCACCTAAAACTCAAGAGCAGTAAACTCAAGAATTTAACCAGATAATTTGAGGAAAGTTTTAATCATTTAATATCCCAAAAGACATAGTCAGGGAGCCTTTGATAGGCTTTACAAGAAATGATTTCTAAGAAATAACTGATGTGGTACTAAACGCCCACAAAAGAACACCAACTCCATCAATTAAAAAAAACATAAAAACAAGTTTAAAATAAAACTAGGCTGAAACCAAAGAATTGCATTATGCCGCTTTCTGGAATAGACTCGATCGAATCGCCCCTTGAGCGGCGTGATGTTCTCATCAATTCCCCAGGTGGGAGAAACTCGACCTGTCGAGTGAGGACTCTCCTCACAAAGTATCTCAATCAGGCCAAGGTGGTGATCGTGGCAGCCGCACTGATACATCACGTCGAGACCACGATGGTGAAGATGGAGTTGGTCTCTGTGACGGATCAACTGTGAAAGCTGGCAGCTCGATCAAGGCACAGAAAGTAGAGCGAGACGCATTATTCTTGCCGAAGACGAAGATGATACCACGATCCTATGGGTCATTCGATTCGTAAGTAACGAAAGCAATCCAATTCAGAGCCCTATCAAAATCTTTACGCCAAGCGTGCAACTTCCTCGTGGCCTCAAGGTGACTCGTAACCATTATCGTATTATCAACTGCAAATTCCTACAAAATACTATATAGGTTTGCAGCAAACTTGTAGGCGTCATTGCAAATTGCTATTGACCTAGTGATATCATCAATATGTGTAACAGGTAAATGCAATGTAATAGATATTCAAGGCATAACTCCTAACGATGGGAGAATGAGAGATATGACATGCCTAGAAGGACACGCATCTAACCCCGCAGATAAAGGTACATTGGGCTCAGACAAAAACTCTAAACAACCAAATGAAGATGAAGCATTAGAAACCATCTGTTGGATCTTGGTAAGAAATTCAGGTGACTCCCTAAAAGATGAATCAATAGGAACAATCAAAAAACTATTTCAGTAAGAGGGGACTCGACTAGCTTGCTGAGTACAGTGGTGGTGTTAGGCTCAACTTTCACATTCACGTCATCACTGGCACTATCAGAAGACATGTGGGTTTCATTAATAATCAGTGTGTCAAAATCAACTGTTTTATCCTCAATTATACTAACAGTTTTAGGAGAAACTTGGACATCCTCAACAACCTTCGAGTCGTCAACATTATCAATAGACACAGTTCTAATATGTTGACTCTCCGAGGGGCACTAATAATCATGATGCTCATATCCCTCACACTTAAAACACCGGGTCTTGGCATTGACTATCGTTTTGAAAGTCAAGTTTAATTTTAATACAACATCAAAGGCCTCTTCAACATTGTCTAAATCATAAGAGCTAGTGATCAAAGCACGCCGCAATCTGAGCCTTAAACCCCAAATAAACCTAGTTATAGTTTCAGAATGGTGCTCTCACTTCACTACGACATATTAAGTCCTTAAATATGGCAATATAATCCTGAACAAACATATGACCCTGATGAAGATTGTGTAACTGGTCTACGAGATGGTCCCAACAATGTTGATTGATTATGATGGTTTGAATGTAAAATCCAACAATCAAACGATGCAATAGAGGGTCCTAGGCTCAAGCAAACTAAATGCATGTACTAAATATAAATACCATAGAGTTCAAGTTCTAAATGCAAAGAAAATGCACTCTTAAAATGATGAAAATGTGACATACACTGATGCAACCACTAGATAGAAGCAAATATCATTTCAACCAACAAATTATCGCAATCTAAATAGTAATTGCAAATAATTTAACAGTTAATAATTCAGCTCAAGTTAGATTATCACCTGAGGGGTGAGTCGTTCATGACCAAACGCAAAAATCCTCAATATTCCTCAAACTGGACTCAAATAGGAATGGAAGAGGGCCTCAAACACTGCTCTTCTATTGCACGACAGTACTGGCTCCAAACAGAGGCTTGAAGAGATCAAATTTGCTCCAAAAAAAGCTAAAAAACTTTATCAGTAATTCCAGGACTCAGCTACCAACTCACTGCTTCAGACAGAACTCGAATCGGACTTAGGACGGGCCTGAAACGGGCTCCGGAACGGATGAGTTTTGGGCTCCCGATGGAAATAGGAAGTTACTGTTCACGTGAACAGTAACCGCAACAATAACCGGGCGGTTACTGTTCACGTGAACAGTAATTGAAAATTTTTCTATTTTTCTTGTTCTGTTTTTTCCTCTCTTTTTCTCTTTTTTTTTTTTGCAAAGTAGATCTAGATCTAGTTCTAGAGATCTAGATCTAGGATTTAGAGAAGAGAAGAAATTCAAAGGAAATTGAGACCAAAGCTCTGATACCAAAATGATGTAAAACTAACCCGGATCGCAATCACCTTCAAATCGTAACCGAGATTTGAAAATTTAATACAGGATAGAATTTTGGGTTCCACCCCTTACGCGGGTTTCTCACTCAAAACTCAAGAGCAGATAAACTCAAGAATTTAACCGGATAATTTGAGAAAAGTTTTAATCATTCAATATCCCAAAAGACATAGTCATGGAGCCTTTTATAGGCTTTACAAGAAATGATTTCTAAGAAATAACCGATGTACTAAACGCCCACAAAAGAACATCTGCTATATCAATTAAAAAAAACATAAAACAAGTTTAAAATAAAACTAGGCTAAAACTAAAGAATTGCATTACACCGCTTCCTGAAATAGACTCGATCGAATCGCCCCTTGAGCGGTGTGATGTCCTCATCGCTGTAGGTACAAGAGACAACAAGTTGGTCATACTCATAAGTTAATTCTTAGTTTTATTGGGAATTTGCTTATGACCAAAATTTTGGGTATAAGATGGTTTTTAGGTGTTAGTGGCATAAAATTAATACCAATATTTTCGAGTACTTGGCAGTATAAAATAAATAAAAATGCTTATACCCACTTATTCCCCTCTTATTTTCGGTTCCAAACAGGGCCAAAATGTACACAACGTTTCATAATAGCAATGGCCACAAACTAAGGAACAATGCACAACAACCTTAAAATTGTACCGGTATGAAATTGGTGTTCATATACAAGCTTTCTCCTTCGCTCTCCACCACCATTTAGTTGTTCACTTCCATCTCTCTCTCTCTCTCTCTCTCTCTCTTGTGTTTATGCTCACCTTCCCCTTCCTTCTCAATAACTTGTAGAAGCATGCCCATCTATGTCTCAAAGATTTTAAGTTATCACTCAATGATCAATCATCTTAAGATACAATCACTTAACGTCTCAAAGAATGCATGAATATCTTATACATGTTGTAGAAACATTGGAAGCTAGGAATAGTTCCTAAGCAATTAATTCACAGTATATCCTAACTTTTAAACTTGTGAAGGGTTAAAATTTAGTAATACCTAAAGTGACACTAGAATCTATGTTAAGGCATCACAGTGACAAGAAAAAATACTAAAATTTTAGACAAAGTGAAAGTGCAAATAAACATTATGGGTGAAAGAGCTTATAGATGACTTAAAAGTAAATATTACTTTAGATCTGATCAAGGCGATCCAATGAAACCCAAAGCACGCGTGCTTGAGACCTTATTAACAGAAAAATATGGATTGGCATGTTGAAGTGTCATATCAGATCTCAACATGGGTTAACAATCAACAAATATGAGTTCCAAGTTGAAACAAGTTAATCCTAGTAGGTCAATTGTTTAACCAAACTTCGATGCAACCTGACCAAACTATCATATAGGCTACACGAGTTAGATATGGTTGGACCAGTATTAATGGAATTATGCTCTCCTTTGGTTCATGATAAATGTATGGGTCACTATCTTGTTCAGTGCCTCCGTCGACTATCATTGCCTCAAGAAACAGAGAGAAACAAAGAAGTTAGCCTCAAAGCCCTAACTCGTCTCTCTCTCTCTCTCTCTCTCTCTCTCTCTCTCTCTCTCTCACACACACACACACACAAAATAACCATATACTTATTTTATTTTTCAACCAAAACTTAGCATATATGAATTAAAGATTTCCCAACCCATCATGCTAGTTCTATTGCAATTGCTACTCTCTTGTTCTCTAATAACTATACGGGCAAACATGATAACAAAAACATAGTAAGATCATATGTTTACTTGTATGTTTTCATTTTGGACTCTGGAGTACCCGTATATTCTGCCTCTCTAAGAAGTATTTGCAAAATGTTGGCATACGGGTTGTGGTTTATGAATTATGCACTAGTTTTCACACAAAATGTGAAAATCAATGTGCAATATATATTGCATATTTGCATTGCTCGCATATCATTAGTTAATCATAAGATTAACACATGCAATAACAAGTAGTGAAAGTCTTTTTTGTTCAATATATGCATGATATTTAACTTGTCTCCTAAGTGACTGCCATAAATAAATTTGTATGGCCCTAGCCAACATGTCGGTCAACATCGGCCATTTAGAAATTAGAGCATTCCTAAGCTTGAGCATCGAATCCTCTAGTCCATAATGTTGTTAGGATTTTGTCTTGTTTTCAAGAAGAGATGATGGTCAAAGAAGATCCAAATAAGTTGGAGAAGAAGATGATTGCTTTGAAAGAAGATAACAAGTAGATCAAGTAAAGTTAGTAAACTTATAGTGGACTAACAGGACTACTAGTTGACTAATCAGAAGTACTAGCCAATAAGATAGAAACAGAGACAGATACAAAAAGGAGACAAAATACAATAGTTGACTAATAAGTTTCATTAGTCAACTAATGGAAGGGATTAGTCGATTAGGTCAAATTATTAATCAACTAATTAGGGCAGTTCTGCATGTGCAGTTTCCTCTTCAGGGGCCCACGAATTTCTTCTTCTGGTGGAGTTCGAATAGGATTCAGATTCTATTCAATGAAAGTATGTTTCTAAAGATTAAGGGGTCTAGAATCCTTCTAGATCAAGGAGATCGACTCCTAATAGGATTGATCAAGATTCTTCAAGCATTCAATGGCCAAGATCATCTCATAATCCAAATAGGAGTTGCATTGTAAAATCCTATAAATAAATGATTTGTAATCTAGAATTTGTGAGGAGCAGAATAGCAGAAGAAGGTTGTGGTGAATAACAATGTAAGACCCTAAAAAGTCAAGAAAGAGAGGAGCAAGTTGAAGGTGTTTGAGATAAGATATACTCTTGTAATCTAGACGTAGATTCAAGGGGAAGGTTAATACTCTTATATCATCAAGAGGAAGGTTGGATCTCTTTATATCAAGTTTATTAATAAATCTCTATCAAGTTCTCTCCCCGTGGACGTAGGCCAAGTTTAGATTGAACGGCGTTAATTGTGTGTTCTTCTTATATCTTTTTAATATTCATCTTGTGTGCTTGAGATAATCGATTTCATGGCTTGCTTGAGGACATCGGTGGGGATCTCCGTATCTCCCATATTAGTATCTTATTAAGTATGGTATCCCGGGTTATGCACGCAGCAATTGGCGTCAGAGCATATCAATTCCGTTTCAACAAATGTTTGGATGGCAGAACATTATATCTGAAACTCCAAAAAGGCTTAATTTGTGCTTATTTTGGGAGAAAGGAAAATAAAGGATTGTAGATGACGATCTTTTTTGCCTTGTGATATTAAATATCACTGTTAAATATCTTATGCTATAAGAAGCAATACTGAAACAAAGCAACAACAGTAATGATGAAGAAATTTGAGAAATAGAAAATTCATGAAACAATTTTCAAATCTTTACCTCGAAATCAAGAAATTATACCCAAGAACTTTAAACCCTACCTCTCCGCTCGCGTTCTCCGCTTCTCCTCCTCGGAGAGCTGAACCGCCACCCCGAACCGCTCCGCTCGCCGCAGCTTCTTCTCCAAATCCGCTGCCGCTCCGCTCGCCACCGCCGCTTCAAGCGCCGCCACCGTCGCGTTTGCTGGCTTCAAGTTCGAGTCTTTCTTCTCATCCTTTTCTCCCTTGTCGGTTCTCGAATCGTCGGCGACCGAAGTGGGAGGAGGAGGAGGGTTAGGTTTTTGAGACGGGGTTGACTCTGCTGCTGATGCTGTTGTCGCTGGCGTCGGAACAAGGGTTTTATTGGCGGGCTCTTCTGCAGGTTTCTCCATTAATGGATGTTTTTCGGGGGGTTTGGTTCTTTTTTCTTGGTTCTGAACTGAAAGGACTACGCGTCATTTTGGGCAGTTTGGCGATTCGGTCTGGTGTTACTTGCGGTGCCGAATAGTAGGGAATTTTTGGTACAATTTTTAAATTAAGTCCTCATTTTAAAAATAATTTTAAAAACAAATTCTCTCTAAAAATAATTAGCAACATCAACTTTTGACATGTCACGTTGACTAACGATCGACTTCGTCACCAACGTGACATATCACTTTGGCGTTATAAGTCGATTGTTGGCCGACATGACGTCAGCGTGACACATCAGAAGTCAAATTTTACAAATATTTATGAGAAAGATCTATTTTTAAAATTATTTTTAAAAATGTGTTATTTTAAAAAATTGTCCTCTCTCTGATTCACCATTTTTTTAAATTCATTATTTTTTACGCAGGGATAACCAAAATAGAAATGTTGTTTCAGAAAAAACTAGTGATAATATGATTTTAAAAAGACAAGTGATATTGTTGATTGACAAATTTTAAATTAATTCTAATTTTAAAAATAATTAGAAAAATAAACCCCCAGAAAAGATAATTGTAAACACTGACATCCCTCTGTCATGTTGACGCCACGTCTGGCAACGGTCGACTGTGGGCCTCACCGTGACGTAGTGTAGGCGGGTCACAGAAGTTCTGCCTTGGGAAGGTCAGGCTTGAAAATTGGGTTTTAAAAAGGTTCGATTTTGTCAAAGCCGGACTTTTTTGTGACACTCTGCAAAAGTCTGGCCTTGGGAAGGGCGAACTTCTATAACTTAACCAAAACACAGATTCGCATGCCATCAACGTTCTGTTGTGGATACTTTACTCTATATAGCAAAATTAAAAAATGAACCCTATAAAATAAGTCCCACGTCTCTCATTCTGCTAACTCGCTCTCTCTCCCCCCACCCTCTAACTCTCTCTCCCTCTCTCTTCTGCCATAAATTCATCCCAGAGCTGGCACTGAGTTGTTCCCAAATTACTCCCAAAATAAGGTATATCTCAAATGGCTGCCTCTGTTTGAGGACTTCGATGTCTACGGTGCTATATCGTAGAGTAAAGATGTGCTAGCTTATTTGTACGATCTCTTTACTCAGTTTCCATGATGCAGACTTCTCTGTTTAACAAACACAGTGAACTTTTGCAGGTATTTTGAGTATTATATTAATATATGCTTATATACTATTCGTAATATGTATGAAATTGATTTAACATCTGCTAACATTGTTTCATCATGTATGGTGTTGGAAAGACTCTCTGTTGGTCGGTCAACCCTACTTGAGACCGTTTAATTGCATGGTGAGGTACCACTTGGATGCAGATAAAATTAAAAAAAAAAATGTACAGATCTATTTCTTTGGTACAATAGTCTTTTTTTTAATTGTATGGTATTTGTGCAGGTGGAATGTAGACAGGACTTGGAATCGGACTCCACAATGGGCTTGTAATTTTACAGGAATGAGCTTGATATCCTAGACCGATCAGCAGTTGTGTGGAGCCATACCCTGATGAGGTAGTACAACTTTAACTTCAATTTATCGGCATGGATCTCATATTTGGAGAGCCAGGGTTCCATTGATTTGTTTTGAGATTGTGGAGATGTATGTTCCAGACAGAGTGATCCGTTAGTTCAGCCTCAATCAATATATCCTTGAGCCTGTCGAGCAATTACTTTAAGTGGACTGCAAGCGCCGGATCAATTGGACACATTTTCACGCGGCGCTTATTAACCAGTCGACAGACCGAGCCGATAAAGTTTAGAATCAGAGGCATCCATTAATCGATCGATCTGAGTACACGAGGTGGTATTGAAGGATCACTCACCGATTGATTATTCAGAGTGTTGATCCGCTAGCCACTTACTGCCTGCGAGGATGTACGAGAGGGAGTTGGTAATATTTTTAGCACTATTCTTATACAAGTTTATAATTGTTATATATTGATGTGTTTATATTAAAATGCATAATATATATTGAGGGATAAATTACCATGGATACTATAGTGGCGAAAGCTTTAGAGAAAAAGGGTCAGAGGGGTCTCGATACTTCGTAGGATGCAGATTTTCATCGAGAGAATGGTGGAGAATAGTCGGTATGCACGCCAAGCACATCCGCCGCGACAATTGATTACATACACACATGTCAGACATTCACCAGACGAGGCAGGACCTTCTCAGCCCGTTGCTAGACGCACAAGGTATCAATGAAATGGACTATCCTTGCACGTGGTCGTGGCCGAGGACGGGGACCCCGTGGAATTAGACGTGCATTATCTTGTTTGTATAATTAAAATACTTGTGTTAATTTAATATATGATATGAGATTGATGAAAGTTTTATATGACATATTAGTTTGTGTTTTGGATTTTAGTTTGTGTATCAATATGTTGTGGACTTGAATTTGTGTATTGGAGTTTGTGATATAGTTTTCTTGACGTGTCAGACTTGAGTTTGAATATGGGTTTTGATATATTGTGGATTGATATGTTGAGATTGTGGATCAGATATACTGAGACTGAGATGTGTGAATATTGAATTGAGTTGGGACATTAATTTTTTGTAATATATGTTAACTCTTGTTTGCTGCTGTTGTTGGTGGCTGTATCTGAAAGTGCAGCCATGACAAGGCAGCACTTCAAAGTGAGGTTTTTGTTTAAGTTACAGGAATCCTGTCTTGACAAGTCCAGACTTATAAATGAGTGCAAAAATAGTCCAGCCTTGATAAGACCAGACTTCTTTTTTACTCATTTTTAAGTCCGGTCTTGTCAAGACCGAACTTTTGTGAACTACCTCTCCTGCGCCACACTGGCACCCACAGTCGACCACTGGCCGACGTGGCGCCAACGTGGCAAGTGGAGGTCAAGTTTTAGAATTACTTTTGGGAAGAGTTTATTTTTCTAATTATTTTTAAAATATTATTAATTTAAAATTTTGTCCTTGTTGAGTTTACACTGTCTGGAAGGGGAAAAAAAGAGCAATTAAGATTTAAAGCAATGTCAGCTTAAAAGAGAGAGGAAAAAACCAGTAGACAAAGCACATGTTATCCCTCTACATCTTGTGTCGAAGAAATAATTGTAATTATATGTCTTGCCGATTTGTGGAGAAAATGAATAAATGGGGAAAAAAGGAGACTTGTCTTACATGTCTCCACGACAAAATTGCTTTTCTTAATATATTATTTAAATGTGTATGAAAAAGACATCAGTGAGACAAAGATTTCTAAGAATATTTCTTATATTCACGGATTTATTTCCATCGAACAAAGATCAAATTGATAATAAAGATGGGCATTACCTCTCTCTGTTTCATAAGCAGAAGAACTTATTTTCTTATATCTTGTTCTATGTTTGTGTGCATAGGACTAAGTTTGAAAGTCTATTATATAATTTTTTTTTAAGAAACAAATAGATAAATTTACTTTTTTTTTCTTCAAAGATTTGAATTAAAGATCACAAAAAATAAACAATTTTATAATCCTCTCATCTGATTCTCATCAGCTCTATTATAAAAAGAAACAGTTAGTTTTTTCTTCTGTCTTTTTCATTTTTTTAAAAAACATCTAATGTATTATCAAAATCGAGCGAAGTAAGATTTGCTCCCGTGACTCCCTCACAAAAGTTATCCGTTCGTCTTCATTCGCGCGCGCGAGAAATAACAACCCTTCTTCTATTTCTCCATCATCCTCCTCTCTTCCTACAGCCTCCTTCTCTCCCCAATCTCCAGCTGCCCCTTCCCTCTCCAGCCGTCGCCTCCTTTTCATTTTTTGTCGCAATCGCTATCTTTCTTGCCGATGCCGCTCGATTTCCCATCGCAACAATGTTATACTAGTTTATCAAAACAAGGTGAAGCGTTTTTTTTTCTCTTGTGACTTCTTCACAAAAGTTGTCCGTTTATCTCTTGGTCCTCATCCGCACGCGTACGAGATAGAATAACACTCCCCGACATCCTCCTCCTTTCCCCCCCTCCCCCCATCCTCCTCTCTTTCCCCAGCAGCCTCCCCTCTCTCCAGCCACCGCCTCCTCTTCATTTCTCGACGCAATCGCCGCCTCTCTTGCCGACGCTCGGTTTCCCACCACAACAACGGTATGCTAGTTTATGGAATTAAACGCAAAATAGAACAATTTCACAGGGGGCAATGCGCAAAACACCCGGCAGAGATAAATAGAGCCCAACAGCCGAAGATGTCATCAAATTCAGCCCCTCCCCTCTCTCTCCTCTCTTTCTCAAGCGATGGGATTCACTTCTACAATCCCTTTGAGACTCGAGGCTGGGGTTTCTACGGCTCGAATTCCCTTGCCCAAATCCCTCTCCCTCTCTTCATCCATCCGCCATGTCTTGTTCTTCACTTCTCAGCCTTCAGGTGCGTTCAATGCTTGCATTTTTAGCTCAATATATTTTCTTATTTGTTGAGTTCTGAGCTTTTGGGGATTTGGGTTTCAGTTGGGAGGCATTACTACGGGTTTCGTTCGTCTCAGATGCTGTGCTTCAAGTGCGCTGAGAAAGATGACTCATTGGGTACAGGTGAAGTCGGCAGATGTCTGATCTGTTTCTTCGATTGCTACTTGAGGGTCAACGTAATTGTTGGATATATTAGTCAATATTTTTGTATATTGGACTTGCCAATTTATGATCGATAACCTGCACATGAACATGAAGTTGAATTTGTTGATTATGTAAGAAATAACTGGATCCTTGTTTGATTAAAATGATTTCTTCTGTCTTGATTAATTGTTTTTTTTAAAGATAAATAGGGTGGTGTATGCCTACCTGCTTCATAATTGTCAATAAGGTGATAATGAAACAATGGAAAGGGAAGAGAAAAACCCTTAAGATGGAAAGCAAGAACAGTGCTTGGCACCACTCAATAACAAAAGGGAAGATTAGAAAAACGTTCTGATAGAAAGTGTCCACTAGTTCCTTTGGAACTTTTATAGCCATCCACACACGGGGCTTCGTCATTACCAGATCAATGACTGCTGTTTTGAACTCTTATATACAGTGGTATAGTTTCCAGTTGGATCCCAATCATGTCAGGTTGGGGTCATTCCACTCATTTGGAAGTATGTCATAAATCTGAATAACTGGATTTCATGTTCTTCTATTTGGTGTTTGTTTGATTTCTAAAAATTATCCCCACTACCTTTGTCGCAGTCCTTGTGGCTGCATATGATTACTCTCCTTCTACTAACCAGGTTATCCTTGACCATTGCTTCCACAAGAGTTCTTATAGGTAATATACCTGATTAAGTTCATTGCTTAGCCTGTTGAGAGACCATATACCTGTACTTAACTCAATTAGATTTTATTTGTTTTCAATCCGGATATGTTATTGGGTTAAATATCTGGCATAATTTTCACTCTTCACAATGCTAATCTTGCCCTTTCAATTAGCAGTTAATGTTGTTATTGCTTTAGCAGAAGAAATTAATTCCATGCAAACAGAAACAAATTCCTTGTCTCCTAGGATGAACAAGTAACCTACAACTTTTTGCAATATTGTCTAACCTACAACTTTTTGCAATATTGTGAACTTGTGTACTCTTCTCAGAATAATGCTTTCTGCTTCCTATGTTTGTCTTTAATTTCTAGAATATAATGACTGATTGTTTTGTATTGCTTGATGCCTGCTGAATATATTACAGCATTTCTAGCATAGTTAAATTACTGCCGACAGAGTAAGGGTCAAAACCTCAAGCATTTCTAAAGAAGTTTTTCTATATTCTAATTATAGTTACCTCATTTGTCAGAGCCATCCACAAAACAATACACGGTTCTGCAGATTGCCTTAATCTGTTTGAAAATAATGTGCTCGTGAAATGGATCTGCAGAAGAAATGCTGAAGACCAATCCTCGGTCACCTGACAAAATAGAGAATGGTGAAAAGGCTGTCTTGGATCCCTCTTCAGGTGGTCACAAAGATCTATCAACTCATAGAGCACCATCAATCAGAAATGTTGCATTATGGGTGAGTTGCATGTATTTAGTCAGAAATTTGAAGATATGTGCATGATGACTGGTTTCATCATTCTCTCTTGTTTTCTGGATTAAACCAGTCTTTTTTCTTTGAGACTATATACATTTTTGTAGGTGAGCGCTGCTGTGACTTTTGGTATTGCTTTGGGTTTTAAGGAAGGCGTTGAGAAGGCATCTGAATATTTTGCCGGGTATGTCGGAAGCATGATTCTCAGTCTTGGCTGATATGGCTGCTGTCATACTGAAAACATTGGGTTGTTCCAAAAGGATGCTGTGGAAAATGTACAGGGTCAAGCTTATCATTGCACATTTCCTTTCTTACTGGGTTTTTTTTAGATATATACCCCCCCAATCTTCTCTATTTAGAAAATTACCCCCCTAAATCATTGATTTTTCTAATCTACCCTCCAAATCTTCTGGATCTTAAAGCTTTACCCCACTTTTAGAATAAAAAGAGAATATTACAGTTTGATTATGTTAACTTGCTTTTTTTTTTAAATGATTAAATTTCCTTTATTTAAATTATTAAACAATACCTCCCAAGTTAAGCCTATAGACTCATTTCCTATTCTACCTATTTCTCCTCCTCCACATCTCTCTCTCTCTCTCTCACACACACACACACACACACTCTCTCTCTCTCTCTCAAATCAAATACATTCATATTTCATTTATTTATCATAAAAAACCCACATCAAATCATTTGCACATATGCCTCTTAACAAATTTGAGAACAATTATAGGAAATTTTTAAAGTGAGATTTAGGAGAACTTTTGGACGAATTTTAGGTTTAAGGGAAATTTTGAGAGAGAGAACACTCTTAATTCATTCAAAATTTAACTGGAAGGGTGAATAGTTAAGATCCAAAAGTTTTGAAGATTAAATTGGCAATATCTTTGGGGGTATTTTTGTAAATACGAAAGTTTTGGGGATTTATACATCTAAACCCTCTTTTTATCTTTTTAGAGTGAATATTGTGGATTAATTCCTACCTACTCTCTTAAATGGGCGGTTGATCCCTATAAACATGTTGGTAACCGACCTTGAACCGCTGGCAACTTCTCTCACAAGCGAGCACTCCACCTAATACCAAGAGTTCAATTTAATCTTGCTTAGTTATCCTTTACTAAAGAAATTGTTGCCGTTACCACTTTTCTAGTTTGCGCTCATAAAAGCCAAGTAGTATATCGTCCTCTTTGTCCATTAGCCATTTGAACACCCATATATGCCTGATTTTGCTTTGTATATCTTGAATACCTTGTTAATATTTGAGCAATAATATTTGATATTATGTAAAATATATTATATATATTGTTAGATATTATGTACAACAACTGATGTATTCACACGCCTTCTGAACAGCCACGTGATTTACCTAGCACGTCCAGAGCTCTGAAGCTCTTTTTATCATTTTTACCTATTCAAGTGTTAATTTGATTTGTTGTAATATGTCATTAGTTTCTTTCACAGTACTTCCACATTTTGAGATATCTTCCTGCATTTGAACCCCCAATTTACAAGTAGAAGGATGCCAGTATCTTACTTAGATGGGCTGTCTTGAACTGTAGAGAGCATTCAGCTCACAATATGAGTCCCCCTCTGACTTTTTGCTAGCCCCAGTTACATGACCTTAGAAGGTTCAACTTCTAAGCTTTGTGGAGTGCCATATCAAACTTACGCATTTTAACACATATCAACCTAGCATGTTAAGCTTTAAAAGTTGCTTCTTTGTTCTGTTTTTGTTATACAGACAAGATTGCTCATCTTATTTCATAAGTGGAAGAAAATTATACTGACATGCATCCTTCATACGTGAGCAGAGTGAGAGAAATCAAAACAAACTTGTACTTTAATATGGACAATGAGGACCACACAATATCTATGTGCCAATCCACTAACCTCAGAAGAACTGAAGAAGACAACAGGAAGTGTCATTTAATGACGTGCTATATCTTATCATGTAATGTAACATGCTGGTTATGCATATTCTTCTTTTGTTACTATTAATAAATTGATCTGTCAGTCATATTCATCACCATGGTAATTACGTAACATTCTTTGCTGCTGGCATCCCCATAATATATTAGCAATACTCTTCAATGTGGTGCCAATATATCCTTATTGTTTCAAGTCTGATCATGCGAAGCTGATTGCAACGCACCATATTGCAGCTACCTCCTGGAACAGAGTTTGTCTGTGGACAATCTCTTTGTTTTTGTTCTAATCTTCAAATACTTCAAGGTACCAAGACCATATCAGGTATGGTTGGATCTGCTTATTGAAAAATCTCATTGGCTTTATTCTCGCATTACCCGTCTTAATCATATACTTTTTGCCACACTGATATGTAGAACAGGGTGCTCTCTTATGGTATTGCTGGTGCAGTTGTCTTTCGTGCTATAATGATCCTTCTTGGAACTGCAACACTTCAGGTAAATGATTACTGATTCACATGCACTTTTACTTCTTTCAAATTATTACAATCTCTCACTTGTCTTTTGCCTGATGACATGCTGTACTGCTATTATTACTAATTTTTAGAGGTTTGAAGTGGTGAACTTATTACTGGCGTCGATTCTTCTGTACTCATCTTACAAGGTGATTATCTTCTTCAACATAGTGACATCGAGATTGAGATAAATAAGTTCTTTGTTAGTTTATACTCTAATGTAATTTGTTTTTGATTTTTCACTTGACATACTAGTATTCATCAAATTAATAATTTTATGGCTACTGATATTTCTATGAATTCTTGCATTTTTTTCAAATAAAATTGAATAAAAAACTCTAAGCAATTTAGAAAAGAAATCCCCTGTAGATTACTTATTCAGACGAAAGAAACAACAAAAAATGGTCATGAGGTATATACGAGCTATGCTTGTCGCCAAATAATTTTTCTCAAAGCAGAATATGTGTCATAATCCCTAAGCTTATTAACTAAGATTGCTAAACAGAAGAGTAAAAGATCTTTTACATATGCGAGCTCCTTAGCGTCACAAACAAAATACACATATTTAATTATTAGACATTTACTATCCTCCTTCATAATGTTTAAGGAGCACGTCCTAACTTATTCTATTGTATATTCAAGAATACCAGTATTTTGCACATAATATGCATCAATTGATTACCAACTTCTATCATTGTGCTGTTGTATCCTATTTTCTTAAGACTCCTTGGGTAATCAGTTCAGTAGCAACAACTGCACCGGTACCTAATTAGGACAGTTTATACTTATTTTTCTTAAGCTAATTATCATATATTTGGCATTTATTCAAGTTTTTTCTACTGCCAGTTGGCCTGAAGATGCAGGAGCACAACCAGTGTTATGGTTAGGTGCCTTGATGAGCCTAGTACTTTATTTTAGTCTTCGTTCCCTCCCTCCCTCATCCCCTCCTTGTTCATGTGCCTGCATGTTGGAAGTTACTTCTCCAGTTTGGTGGAACCATAATTGGAGTGAGATTATCTCAAAAAACTATAATTCAAAGAGAGGTGAGAGGGGGGGGGGGGGGGGGGTGGGGGGGGGGGGGAGTGCTACTGATTTGAGGAAGAACTCGAGAATGCTTATATGAACAAAGAAATCTAGACAAATATGCTTTAATAAACAAAGGAACCTGGAATAAGTTCGGGCTTTAATAAACAAAGGAACCTGGAATAAGTTCGGCCGATAATACACTAAACTAATGAATAAAGAACTGAAAACAGGGGATATTTTATTATATAAAGATGGTAGGTATATTTTGCATGGCCCTTGCATTGGGAAGAGTTTCTCACATAGAAGTACATAGGCCTCGGGTGTTATTGGTTTTGAAATCCAAAATCTCTTTTAATAAAGCATTTATTATCAAAGCAATCAAATACAAAAGCAGAAACGTACTTTAGTAAAATAGTTTTGTTACAGCATATTTATCCAGATTCCTTTGTTTTGTATACTTGATGACATGCACCAGTTGTAAAAACTATTGGAACATTTGACATGAAACTATGGTATTTTCCTGGATGATAGAATTATCCCTAAACTTTGTGTGTGTGTGTTGGCGGGCAGGCGGGTAGGCATGGATGTCCGTGCATGTTACATATAAAACACAATTTCTTTATTTGAATGAGATTTATATAAAAGGCAATTTGCTTTATTTGAATAAGATTTATGGAAAACACAATTTCTCTCTTTTAATAAAATTTGCTGCATATGAAGGTTCAAGAATCACTAGGTAACATTGGTTGCCACTTGAGGAGGAAGAACTTGGAGTATGCTAATTAATTTGATTTATAAATGATGTGGACATCCAGCAACACATGGGGCACCATGGCTTAGTTCCTCCTAGTTGTTTGGAGTATGTATTGTATTTCTTTATGCATGTTGAGTTTAGTTATTTTCTTTGTTTTATTTTCTCTTTTTAGTCCTACATCGGGTATGTGGAGAAAAGTTAGAGTCTGTGTGCCTATTTAAGGTAATGTATTGTATTAGAAAATAATAAGTTTGATGAAACAAAAATCTAGGTTTTCGAAATAAAAATCTCTTTTTGTGAGTTCGAGTGTGAAATTTGATTCTCTCAGATTTTGAATATGAAACCATAATCTAAAATTATCCCTACTTATCAGTCTTATCCTCTCCATAAAACACATTACCCTCTCATTTCCTTTTTACAGAAAATACAAAAAAAGAGAAAAATCAAAACAAAAAAATCAATTCCAAAGCATTGCCCCTCTCTTTTGTTCTCTTTTCATCGTGAACCCACCGCCCCTCCTTTTTCATCTTTTTCTTTTTTCCTTCTTCCTGCAACTAACCAACAACAAAACAAAAAAAATCCATCAAAATCTCCAACTCCCTCGTCTCTCCCTCTGCATCACGAACCATCCAATCTCCTCTTCATCCAAGCCCAGGTTCCAGCACCAGTGATCCCGCCTCCATCTCGTCTTCGTGACTCCAATCGGCCGGCCGACAACCCAACCATCTCCTTCCCTCAGCAGCCACCAGCGAGCATCACCACTAGTGTCTTCATCACCACCTCCTCCCCGAGACGATCAACTTCCGAGCTCGACAGCGAGCCTGCTCCCTCCTCGCCGCCAAGACACTTTCGCCTTTATCTCAACCTCGTTGAGATTTTCTCCTCGCCAAAACTTCATTGCCACGACTCCACCCTCATCTTCAACCTACGGAGGTTTTTCTGGGAACTGTTAATGACTTGCATACTATAGTATCAGATGTTTTTTCAAAATCTTGTAAAATTCAAATTATAATACTCATGTTATATCTTTTAAAGATTTTAAAATTAGTCTTATTTTCAATGTTGGGTATTCAGTGGATTTACAAATATTTGATTTTAATCTTGACAACCCACTGGCTGTGAGCCTTCCTTGATTATTTTTTTAGTCCCTATATTGAGCCTACTCCCAGATATTCATCCCAATACAATAGTAAAATTTGATAAAACTTTAGATGATTAAATTATTTGGTGTGTTCTAATGATATCTGATTGTTTGAAAATGAATATTATTTATTGAGTGGTGAGTTGCAGCAGGTAGACGCAAATGTGTTAGAGTATGACTGCATGAGAAGAGCCTTCTACACCTAACTCGATAGAGTCGAGTTCTTTCCCACCTGGGAGAATGATGCGGACATCCAGCAACACATGGGGCGCCATGGTTTAGTTCATCCTAGTTGTTTGGAGTCTGCATTGTATTTCTTTATGCATGTTTAGTTTAGTTTTTTTTATTTTATCTTTTTAGTCCCAGTTCGGGTATGTGAGAAAAGTCAGAGTTTGTAGGCCTATTTAAGGCAATGTATTGTATTAGAAAAATAGTGAAGTTTGATTAAAGAAAAATCTGGGTTTTCGAAATGAAAATCTCTTTTTATGAGTTCGAGTGTGAAATTCGATTTTCCCAAATTTTGAATGTGAAATCATCCAAAATTATCCCCACTTATCAATCTTATCCTCTCCACAAAACACAAATTACTCTTCCATTTCCTTTTTGCAGAAAATACAAAAAAAAGAGAAAAATCAAAACAAAAAACCAATTCCAAAGCCCTGCCCCTCCCTTTGTTTCTCTTTTCATCGCGACCCTTTTTTCATCTTCCTTTTTTTCTCCCTGTAGCCAACCAATGACAACAAAACAGAAAAACTCATCAAAATCTCCAACTCCCTCGTCTCTCTCCCTTTGCATTACGAACCCAACCAATCTCCTCTACATCCAAGCCCAGTTTCCAACACCAGAGATTCTGCCTCCATGTCTTCGTTACTCCAATCGGCCGGTTGACAGCCCGACCATCTCCTTCCCTCAGCCGCCACCAGCGAGCATTACCACTCGTGTGTTCTTCATCACCTCCTCCCCACGACGATTAACTCCCGAGCTCGACAGCGAGCCTGCTCCCTCCTTGCCGCCAAGACAGTTTTGCCTTCATCTCAACCTCGTTGAGATTTCCTCCTCGCTGAAACTTCATTGCCACGACTCCACCCTCCTTGTCTTCAATCTGCGACATCAAGCTCATGTCTTCAGGTCCGATCCGACTCTGAACTTGCCAATCCGAACCCAAATCCATCGTGATTTTGTGATGTGACCTCTACACCATCGACTGCAACCCAACGACAACATCAAGACTATCGTCGACTCATTTGTCTTCTCCCCTCATTGCTACAGTGCACCGCTGACCTGCAATAACAACATCAGTAGAGGCAGTAGAGACAAAACTTGTAGTACAAGCATTCACGAGTCCACAAACACCAGAATCAATAACAATAATGGATACCTGAGAACAAACTGCTCAGCAGCTAATTTTACTTTCGGCAATCAGATTATTAGTTGAATTACATTACAAATTTATTTCTAAAGTATTATCAATAATTCATGTTGTCCACTAATATTGTGAGAGTTGTGTGATTCTGTTATTCTTGTGATCTTACTGATCTTAATATTAATCATAAGACTATTACAAACTTTTAACTGAATATTGTGACTGGATTTGTCAAAACTAGAAATATCTACACTACAATTATAAATATTGTTAAAATGCATCTTGTGACATTGCTAGTTTTAAATTCTTTCCTACCGAATATCATATTTTTAGTGAAATGTTGCGGAATTTGGATTTATCACTGATCAACTACACCACAAAGTCTCTGTTTAACATCAATAAATCTCCTTACCAATTTGCACTTCATGGTTTTGAATGATGGAGATCTATAAAATTGTGTTAAATAGAACTAATGGTTGATGAAGGAAAATTTCCTTAATAGTGATATGAACTTTTGGATTTCATCCAGCCCAAGAGATTTTGGATAAATTAGTTATAAGATGAGTTACAGGTTGATCTTTTGAATCCATCTGGCTCAAGCAATTCTTTACAAAATAGTTATAAGATAAGCCATGACATAGAGTCATAGGATAGACATACTGCAACTGGGGATGTCAAGTTGGATATTCAACAAAAGGTTAGGTTTAAAATTGAGTGCATCAGACATAGCTAGCACCAGTTAAGAGATTCAAGGAAAGTATGTGTTTTGATTGGTTCAGGCATGACCCTGTTCAGGAGGATTTCTCATATTCATGGTGAAGTACCACAAGACGAGGTGACAAATTTTGTGAGGGGAGTCAATGGATTGGATTGAAGATTGTTCCAGTTTAAAACATTTCTTTTTTTTTTTAATTGAGAACATAAAATGGAGATAAAGCTCCACCCATATCAATCACACACACAAGTATCAAGAGTCAGTTTGGAACATTTCAACATGTAATAAAGGATAACCGTTCACACAATAAGCTTGTTTATGTCCACATCTGTTGTTAATTTACTTCCCTCTTTTAAATGGTCTGCTCTGATAGTTTGAAGATGCTTGATATTATGGATATATGTACCTGTTTTCTCATAAGGCCCATGTTGCGCCCGTGACGTTTCATGGCTGCAACACGCCTTCCAGTATTTTCTGTATGTTTATGCCATGTGGTTATTTTAGAATGCTAAACATGATATTACCTTGTGTACATATTATAAAGGTGTTCTTTTAAGAAATTTTGTCTTATAAGTCATAAGTCACATCAGTCTTAATCAATTTCTTGGGCTTTAAGGTTGAGTCAATTGTGTAGTTGACTGATTAGACCTCATATGATTCTGAGAACTGTTCTTTGCTGCATATTGTTTTATCAGGTTGCATCTTAATTGATGTTCCTGCACTTGAAACCTACCGGGATAGAATAATATTTAAATATATCTAGGCACAATAATTTCCTATTGATGTTATGACAGCTATTTGCTTCTGAAGAGGAAGAGACTGACCTTGCTGATAACTTTATCGTGAAAACATGTCGGAAGTTCATTCCCGTTACCGGTAACTCGCCATATCCTAGTTATTTTGTACATTTGTCTTTCTTCAGCTTTCATCAAAAGTTTCTCTTGGTTAAGACTTAAGACTAATTAAATCTGTATTATGATGTGGAATCGGCATATTTTCATGTTATTTTCTTGGTGCAATCTCTTTCTTTTAATATTGTAACAAGATTTTAGGGAGAGAGCTATTTAAACATTTCTTTTTGCTTATTGCTATCTCCGTTAGCACATGGACCCAACTTTGGGTGTGGAAAGACTGGAAAATCACTTGTTTGTGGCTGAAAAGAGATGCTTCACTTCTGAAGGCTCAATCGTTGACTTAAAATTAGGGGAATAAGAAACAAGCAAAGGCAAAAAAGAAGAGGAATGGAGAATGGGCTCATACACATTGAAGGGCGTCAAATCTCCATTTATAGTATATCTTTATAATGTCTTAGCTGTATTTAGAAGATCTGGTGAAGTTGGAGAAAGATATGTGCCCTGTGAAGAGGCTGATACATTTGACGCTATTATTAGTTATAGTATGCAACAATCTAAATCCAGCATGCCTTGGTGGGTTTGTCTTAGGTAACTGTGAAGAAGCTACCTATCCATTTAATGATGGATGCCTCACTCAAGTTATGCTTTTTGATTAAAATTTTGCAATTCCATAGGTTGTTATCTGCATTATGTTGGTGGAGGTGATCTTAAATTTTCCCCCCCCCTTTCTAATATCATGCCCATATTTCACTAACAAGAAGTTGCACAGTTATTGTAATCGAGACCAAGAGGAATATTATTAGCAGAAAAATGCTTCGCATAGAGCCTATATTTTTTGATATTTTCTTGTAATTTCAACTTTGTCAATCCAATATCTAAATCTTTCTCTGCCTTTACTGGTTCCCTCAGGGCCTTGCCTGCATGGTTTCCTACTATGTTTACGGGGGAGGATTTTTTGTTAGGGATGCCTTGTTTTTTCTATGCAAGAGTAATACATTAGGTTATTTAACAATAGGACTTTTGGTTGTGAACCATCCGCCATAAGTCTGCAGTATAAGTCATATAGTAGGATGCCAATACACTATCCGTATTCATGATGCCATAATCATTAAAGATTTGATTTATTATATCTACTTTTGTAATTGTGGAATCTCCAACTCTTCTGATGCCTCTAGTTTAAGAAATTATCTTCTCTTCTATCACATAAAAGGTTGCTGATCACTCCACACGTGCGCGCCGGGGTGGGGGGGGGGGGGGGGCTCGTATACCCTGGCGTGCTGTCCTTTGAATATCCGTAACTTAAGCTTATAATTTCCTTTAAGAGAAGGTTGCCTTTGCCTTCTGTGTCGTATATAAATTTACATCTTGACTTTTTAACTTAAATTTACATCTCTTTGATGTTACAGCTTATTATGATGGTGATCGCTTCTTAACTATTCAGGATGGCATATGGAAAGTAAGCCATTAAGATGTAAAAATCTTTAGATGTTAGCTTTTATCTGTCATCCTGCGTTCTCATACTATTGACCTTATTTATTTGCATACTTGTTGTTATTGCACAATGGTCTTGGCTAATAGCACTGTGCTTTCTAAAGGCTTCGAAACATAAAGTAATAACAGATTGTTTTTTTTTTTTAATTCTGTTCACTGAGTTGGTTCACTATTCAAGATAGCATATGGAAAGTAAGCCATTAAGATGTAAAAATCTTTAGATGTTAGCTTTTATCTGTCATCCTGCGTTCTCATACTATTGACCTTATTTATTTGCATACTTATTGTTATTGCACGATGGTCTTGGCTAATAGCCTAATAGTACTGTGCTTTCTACAGGCTTTGAAACATAAAGTAATAACAGATTGTTTTTTTTATTCTGTTCACTGAGTTGGTTCACTATTCTGCTGCAGGCTACACCTTTACTCCTCACAGTTGCAGTCATTGAGCTTAGTGATATTGCTTTTGCGGTAGGTTATTGAAACCACCTTTCTAAGGAACATTTTCCCTCTAATTGATTAAGTCTGAATGAGAATCACTGCTGACAGAACAACTTTCAATGTTTTAGGTTGACTCAATACCAGCAGTTTTTGGTGTTACAAGGGATCCCTTCATAGTTTTTACTTCAAATATGTTTGCTATTTCAGGTAGTTCCATTTACCTTGTTGTTCAGTCCAATTTCAGCTATAGTTTCAGTTTTGTGGTGTTCTATTTTTTCTCAATTTACATGAAATTTTGCTTATTATCCACCAACTTTAGTCTGTTACTATTATGATGATATTATGTTTTCCTCCAGTGATCTGATATTAAGATGTATAAGGGCTAAGGTGCTCTTTGAAACACTAGACTATCCTTACAAACTCTAAATCGAAGGAAGGGTATGACATGTGGTGCTATTGATTTAGAGAGCTTCAATTAATGTCAGCCTACAGGGCTTTGGTTATTTTGTTGTTCCTATTCTGTAGTTTGTTTGGGTTAGCTGGTGAATTTTTTTAAGGCTATAATGGTTAAAAAAGAACATTATCTCGGATATCATTAAACATTGTTTGAGTTGTGTAAATTAATAATTATATCAACGATCATATTTTTTATTAAGAATTCTTTATTCAGAAACTAGACAGATTATATAAATATAATGCATCTACAAATAACAGAATTGCAAACCCATCATTCAGACATTAGATTGATTTTTTAACTTCCAAATATTCAAGCATTAGATTGTTGTTCTAGTGCTGCTTAACATTGCCATTATAGTGCTTTAAATTTGCCAATAATGTGTTGCTACTTACAATCCTGAGCAAAAAGCGCTGAATAGCATGCCCACCTGAAAAACTGTCCTATAGACAGGGGATATAACAGGTGAAGTGTTATTGAAAAAAAAGTGTGTTCTCGAAATGTGGGTGGGACTAAAAATTATAATTGAAAGAGCGGACAGACACATTTCACTGTAGTTAAAGAAACATGTTTACCATACGAACTTGAGTTTGAATTTGGGTTTGATGTTATTTTCCTACATTATATCCATATATAGGAAGGCGTGTATTGGGGCTTTTACTTGCCAATTTGAAGTTTATCTCAATCCTCGTTACTAGAGAATAAACACAATGCTTGACCATTTTATTTCTACGGTTCATGCAGGATTAAGATCGTTATATGTACTCATTTCTGAAAGTATGTCAGACTTAGAGTATTTACAGGTGAGATGGTTACTTTTACAGGTTTTCTGCATATTCCTACATTCTTTACAAATTGTGGTCCAAGCTGTAAGTATATACTATTGACTTTATTAATCATAAAAGTTTACTAGCTTGCAAATTTAGTAGAGCGTCTGCTTCAGTGAGATAATTTTATGCATACTACGAATACAAGTAGTTCTCTTTGATTGATCACATCTGTATGTTTCAGTTGGCTTTCTGAAATCTGTATCAGCATAGGTATTTGTTAATGGCAAATGATGATATATGTTCTGTGATTATCGGCCTTTAGGACATAGATGTTCTGTGATGTTTGATTTGCATGCCAATTAAACAAATGTAGCCAACTTATATCTCCATAATAAACTGCTGAGTGAATACATTAATAGGATACATTATTATCTGTAGATGCTATTTGGATAGGTGTTACTCATGGGGCTAACCTGCCAAAAAGATGTTACCCCTTCCCACACGTTCTATGGTAAGCTAGTTCACTAATAAGGTGGATTTAGGTTGCCATGGTTACCCTCAACTTAGCAGCTCCATGTACCTCCCTTACAGTTTGGCTGCTCTAGGTGAGATACTACTTTCCACATGAAGATAACTTGAATAGATTTAGTTGCTTGAGGATATAAAGTTGGGATTATGCAGTGGAATCATTTTCCTATAATGAGCTGGATAAGGAATGAATAAGGTCAACTCCCCAAATTATGATATATGAAACTTGTATTAACTTTAGTTAGGCGTTTGTATTGTGATCTTTGCATTTGATATTTCTAGGCATTGACTATTTACTATACACATCATTAATTAGGCATTTGGATTGTGATCTTATGGTGGTTGTATCTTGGGGCGTCCCCGGCGACATGTAGTCACTCTTTTCGTCGATCATTCTAGAACTGTGGCATATACCGCGGCTGCTACCATATCCCTTTATTTTATAGATTCCTTTGCATGATGGTAAAGTGTTGATCTTTATTTTAGTTGCTCAGCTAAACTTCATCATTCCTCATGAAATCAGGCAAACACATGCTATTAATGAGGAAACTGATGCGGACATTCAGTCGCACCCCTGACGCATATATCGGCGTAGGAGGAGACACATCACATCCAAGTGGTTCGATTAGTTGATTTGAGTCTTGATGTAGTCTTTTATTTGAGTGGACTTTTCTTTCTTTCTTTAGTAGTCTTTTAGTCCCATATTGATTGCGGAAATTTTCTTTATTTTTTATAAAGTCTATTTAAAGGCCCCTCCTCTAATTAATAAAGTAATAAATGCATAATCATTTTGATTAGCAATGTGCGTGATTTTCTTCTCTCAAAAAAAATTCTCTTTAGGTGTGTGAAACTCTAAAGAACCTCGTTTAAGAGGGTTAACCTCAGTTTAAAAGGGTGAACCCCATACTAGCCCTACAACCACCTACCACCTCTTAACATCTCCTCCTCCTCCCTACACGCCGGCGCCCCTAGATCTAGATATTACTTACCTTTTTCTCCTTTTCCCTCAAATTTCAGATTTCTTAGATTTTTCAAAAAACATTCTGTTCAAAATTCCCTGAAAATTCCCAAAAATTGCCAAACCGCACTGTCACCATCTTCATCATCTCCACCATCTCCACCACCTCCACCTCTCTCTCGAGTCTCTCCCCAAAACCCGAACCCAATTCCGCCGCCACCGCTCTCGCCTTCAACCCTACCTTTAGCCCTCGACTTCCTCTTAAGTTCACCTCCCTCACCTCCTGCGACTTCGCCATCCAACCTCGATCTCCAACTAACCTTCAACGAGATCAAGTCTCCGTCGACTCCCACAACCCAAATCATCTTCACATCGACATCGACAACTCAAATTCAGACCCTGACATTACTGATGACCTCGTTGAGCTCATCTCGCCGACAAAGCAGCCTCGATGAAGTCCTCATTGTCTCAAGTACAACCAGTGTTGTTCGTCTGCATACCCACCTCCATCGGTAACACATACCCAGTGACACCAACTTCGACTTCTTTACCGGCAGCCCACGTCTGTGCTTCGATCGTAGTGCGGGTCTTCATATTTGATTCGCAGTTGGTTGCAACCCGGCTCAAGTTTGACCCGATCCATTTCATATTCAGATTCGATGCTTGTTCCCGTCTATAACCTACCCGTCTATAAGCTACCTCACCAGTCAACAATCAGATCCGAGCCGCTACCTCACTCTTCAGCTATCAGCTGACCCGATGCGCTAGCCGCCCTTCCCTATCTATCCAAGGGAGGGAAGGGCAGAGGCCTTGGTGTCCCTTCCAGTCAAGAATTGGGGCCTCACAATCACTAGCCAATATGCTTTTCTCTCATGCCTTTCTTCGTTCATGGCTCGATATTCTGGTGTCCTAGGCGTAGAGGAACCACACCAATCCATCCCACACTTGGTGGTTAAACTCTACTGCGGTGACGATACTGTAGGGGAGGTCCTGCGGAAAAATAGCTCGACGCCAGAATGATAAAAAGCTTAACACCTCTTATTTGAGAAAAATCAAAAATGCAAAGGTCGTCTTATTCAAAACCCCAATTATGAAATCTCTTCTCTCCCCCTTCACACCTTGGAATGCACTGTTCTTATAGAGAGAAACGCGCTTTCACTCTTCTTAACCTGAAACGAAACGGCTGAGAAGAGGTTCCTTTTGAGAGTACTCCCGGGAACAGATTCTGTGGAGACGGGGTGGGGCCTGTAGCTCAGAGGATTAGGGCACGTGGCTACGAACCACGGTGTCGGGGGTTCGAATCCCTCCTCGCCCACAACTGGCCCAAAAGGGAAGGACCTTTCCTTTACCTCTGGGGGCAAGAAATCATGATCGGGATAGCGGACGCAAAGCTATTGAACTTAGGTATGGTCTTTTGTCGAAATGAAATGGCCTTACTTTTTCTTTTTATTTATTTTATCGGGAAGGCTTTTGCCATTACATATAGAAAACCCGGCCGGAATCAGCATATTTATGTTTTACTCCCCGTAACTCTTTCTCAGCCAGGCTTGGGCAGAATAGCAGAGCAAGTACAAGTATTAGTAGCATAGCAAAAATGCGTTCCTCGTCATTAATATGTTTGCTCGCGTTAATTGTGGCCTATCGGGAGAATCGATGACTGCATCTTTGATGCACTGCTAGTACATCATCTGAGAATTCTTAATTGGCTAGTTGTAAATAGCCCCAGGGCTATTTACATATTTACAAGGGATTACCCCTGATCTACGCCGAGGTATTGACGGTGATTCTCAAATATCGTAGAACAGAATGTGATACGATGAGATAGAATGCAATAGAAACAAAGACAGGGAACGGGTTACCTACCCCTAACGGTCAAAGCGAGCCCTTTAATTCAATTCTTCATTCTTTAATTAAATTAAAATTAAGAATCAATCAAATCTCCCCAAGTAGGATTCGAACCTACGACCAATCAGTTAACAGCAGAGCGCTCTACCACTGAGCTACTGAGGAACAACGAGAGATTCGACCTCATAGAGTTCAACTCCCGTTCTCAACCCATGAGTCCGAAGCTTCCTTCGTAACTCCCGAAACTTCTTCGTAGTGGCTCCGTTCCATGCCTCATTTCATAGGGAACCTCAAAGTGGCTCTATTTCATTATATTCCATCTATATCCTAATTCCATTCATTTAATATCCTCTTTGGTGTCATTGACATAAGAAATGTCATTCAATCGAAGAAGATGGTATCATTGACATAAGAGATGTCATTTATAATCTCTCTTTCTATATATGAAAAGTTAAGAAATCATCATATAATAATCGAGAAATTGAAATAGAAAAGAAAAAAGGGAGGTTTGTGATGATTTTGAAATCTTTTCTACTAGGTAATCTATTATCTTTATGCATGAAGATAATAAATTCGGTCGTTGTGGTCGAACTCTATTATGGATTTCTGACCACATTCTCCATAGGGCCACTCGGATCTGCTCTACCAGCAGAAAACAGACCTGTTAGCAGTCCAATTGATTATTCGGCTGCTTCTCAACTGTTCGGAGTTCAATTTTAGCTATTTTTGACGTGTACCGTTGAGGAGTACGTGATCTTGCACTACCACCGTAAGATAAGGACATTGAGGTCAAACATGATCCTTAGTAGGTGATTTTTCCTGATCACAGACATTTATTTGTGAGGTCTTTATAATTAGTTTCTAGGATTTTATCTGCTTTACTGATGTCCACATATTGGTAAGATTGTATGCAACTTCGACGTGATTCATTATTCTTAATATTAATTGTAGAAACTTTGCCTGTATAATGTTACTATTATTGTTAATTTGTTCACGATTGAAATTGCTTAGCCTGCACATGCTTCTTCTTGCTAATTTCATCCGCAAGGGTTATTAGTTTAATCTTTCCTACCCGAGGATCGTAGCTTATTGATGAAGTATAGTTTTGATAATTTTCACTGATTTCCTATCACACAGACATGTTTCACATCATTTTGGTATCAGAGCACGATTAGGGTAAGATTTGCATCACTTAGGCACTTGCTAGAATTTTTTTGTTGCTTTCTTGCATTTTAATTTTAATTTGATAAAAAAATTGCAAGCATTGTCTTCCCATAGGGCTCCCTTTGTGCATGCCAACCCGTAAAGGTAAACCCTATCTTTTTGTGAATTCTACATCACCCTTATGGATCTTCAATTTGCCGCGTCGCTCGCCGACATAATGGCTCAGCTATCCTGACCAAAACTGTGAACCAAACTCTAGAAACAGTCAATGAGAGACTGGCCAACTTGGAGATTGCCCCTGAACAACCTTTAAGCAAACTCTACTACAGCCATATACCAGGTGTAATAATGCATCAGATGATGATCAGTTTTTAAAGAGCATTACATTGGATGTACCCACTTTTGATGACCGTTTAGATCCTCAATTTTTCCTATACAAGTTTCAAGGCATGTATAAGTATTTCACTGGTATTTCTTTATGAGCGTAGGAAGGTTAGGTTCATAGTTATGAAGCTGACTGGTCAAGCCAGACAATATTGGATCAATGTGGAGACCTTGCGAGCATCTTGAGCTCAACAACTTATAGAGACATGGGTAACTATGAAGGATGAGCTGAGGGACAAGTACGTGCCACCCTCTTATTATGCCTATCTTTTAGACAGGTGGCACCAATTTAGTCAAGGTAACGAGTCAGCTAAGGAATACGTTGCCAAGTTTGATGAGTTTCTCATAGATGCAGCCTTCTAGGCATAGAAGGCGAGACTCAAACCTTTTCCAGATTTAGAGCGGGCCTTAGAGACCTAAGGACGGATTTATTGGCTCGTGGAGTTACAAAACTTGAGAAGGCTTATGCTTTAGTTTAAGACCTAGATGCCTTTAGGTCCAATCATGTCTTCAGTAGTCATGATCATAGAGCACCATTGTCTAGACTTTTCTGATCTACCCAGCCCCATAAGTATAGTACTCATCCACCCCACATAAGAATGATGTTAAGGGCAAGAGTTTTGAACGAGACAATAGAAACAAAGGCACCGAAAGGGATTTTTCAAGATTAGTACCACTGTTAAATTCTATAAGTGCCAAGGATATGGGCATATGGTTATCAATTGCCCAGTTCCATTAAGATCATCATTATTGATGGAGCTCCTATCGAAGCCCCTGAGTCTGATTCAAAATAATTTGCCTACCAAGTGTGTGAAGGAGGAGGTGATGGCTTCAACGATGATCATGAAGGTGAAGATGTTGTACTTAGCTGCATCAGGCAACAAGCACCTTCAACTCACTTGTTTATTGTCAGGTGTGCCTTTTTACAATCAGAAGAAAAAGGTGACTGGAGAAGAACTCCAATCTCACATGTTCACCAAGATAAGAGGCAAGAATTGTAAGGTGATTGTGACTATGTTGCACGGATACAGTAACGTTAAAACAAACACGACACGTGGACACGTGGTAAATTCTTAAAAATACATACGACACATGTGTCCGACACGCGTGTCAGACACGTTTCAGACTCAACACGGCTCCATGATAGAAGTGTTCGTGCTACATAAATTGTAAATAGTGAAAGCTGTATCAATGCAGTATTCTTCAAGGTGATCGAGAAGGTTGGGTTAAAGACTGTACCGCATCCCCACCCGTACAAGGTATCATGGATCAACTCCATAGCTTTAGAAGTAAAACAACAGTGTCTTTGTCCCCATCGACTTTAATCTTTATAAGGACAAGATTTGGAAGACCATGGTTGCTCGACAAAAATATCTACGATCGATCTAATACGTGTCAATTCGAACATGAGGGTAAGAAGGTTAAACTACTACCCTCCTGACTTAAGGTTGGACAACCTAAGGAGACGCCTACCGCACCAAAGAAGACTAAGAGAATTAACCTAATCAGTGCGAAGGCCTTTAACCAAGAACTGAGAAGAGGTACTCTATTTTTGATTCTCACAGCTAGGCAAGTTATGGAGAAGTCTGATAGCACTATTTCTCGTAAAGTCACTCTCGTGATTAAGGAGTCTAGTGTGTCTTCTCGGAAATCTCCCGGACAAATTGCCACCAATGCATGACATTCAACACACTATCGATCTGGTTCCATGAGCAAGTCTTCTCAACTTGCCATATTACCGAGTGAATCTCATAGAGCATGCAAAGCTCAAAAGGCAAGTTGATGAGCTAGTGAGGAAGGCTTTCATTAGAGAGAGTATGAGTCCTTGTGCGATCCTTGTCTTATTGACGCCAAAGAAAGATGAATCTTGAAGCATGTGTGTGGATAACTGCAATCAATAAAATAATGATTAAGTACTGTTTCTCTATCCCTAAGTTGGATGATCTATTGGATATGATGGTTGACACTACTATCTTCTCAAAGATAGATCTCAAGAGTGGCTACCATCAAATCTGTACCAGTCTAAGAGATTGAATGAAAAATCATCTTCAAGACGAATGATAGATTGTATGAATTGACGATTATGCCCTTTGGCCTGACAAATGCTCCTAGCACTTTTATATGAGTGATGACACAAGTGCTAAATCCTTCAAGGGTAAATTTTTAGTAGTTTACTTTGATGACATCGTCATATACAGTAGATTACAGGAGCAACACTTGGATCACTTGCGTCAAATATGTGTTATATCAAGAAAGAAAGCTATGCGCCAATTCCAAGAAGTGTACTTTCTTACCACATAGATCCATTTTTTAGAATTGTGGTCTCTGCGAGTGGAGTCTCGACAGATCCAGAAAAGATTAGAGCCATAGAAAAATGGCCCGAGCTAAAGACTATTAGTGATGTCAGAACTTTTCACGGGCTCGCGACCTTCTATCGTCGGTTTATTCAAGGGTTCAGTACCATCATGGCCCCAATAACCGATTTCTTAAAGATGGGCGGATTTGGTTAGTCAAGCACTGCCTCGAAAGTTTTGTTAAAAATAAGAAGAGAATGGTTAGGGCCCCTGTCGTGCGTCTCTCCAAATTTTTTAAAGTTTCTGTAGTGACATGTGACGTATCAGGAATTGATGCAGGCGGAGTCCTCGCTCAAGAAAACCATCCGGTTGCTTACTTTAGTGAGAAGCTGAATTGATGAGGACATCACGCCAGTTGTCAGTTATCTTTCCATGCCTTAGTTTATTTTGATATGTGTTTTATTTTTTTCTTTTAGTACCACATCGGTTATATCCGAGAAGTTCACTTTGTAAGAGCCTATATAAAGAGGCTCAACTCAATGAATAAGTAGACAATAATTAAATAAAAAAAATCAGTTAAAATTCTCTTGAGAGTGCTCTTGAGTTTGGGTGCGAAGCCCGTGGGGTAAGGGGTGCGAAGCCCGCGTAAGGGGTGCGAAGCCCAAAGTTATCTGGTTCTTTCTCCAAACATAATCTCTCTTTTCATTTTATTTCTTGTAAAACTCCAGTTTTTCTTTTTTATTTGTATTCGAAGGTGATTGCGATTCTGTATTACATCAATTTGGTATAAGAGCTTTGGTGCCAATCCCCTTCGAATTTCTTCTCTTCCCCAAATTCTAGATCTAGATCTAGATTTACTTTGCCAAAAAAAAGAAAAAAAGAGAATAGAAAAACAGAAAAAAAGGAAAAACAGAAAAAAAGAAGGAAAAAATAGGGAAAAAAAGAAGGAAAAACAGAATAACAAGAAAAAAGAAAAAAAGAAGAAAAAAAGAAAAAATTACCGATTACTGTTCTCAGTGAACAGTAATCACCCTGATTACTATTCACGTGAACAGTAACCTCTTAGTTACTGTTCAGGCCCCAACAAAAAAAAGCCCAACACTCGTTTGTTCTGAAGCCCGTTTCAGGCCCGTCCGGAGTTCGAATCGAGCTCCGTCTAAAACAGTGAGTTGGTAGCTGAGCCCCTGAGTTACTGGTAAAGTTTTTTGTAGCTTTTTTTGAGCAAATCTGATCTCTTCAAGCCTCTGTTCGGAGCCGGTACTGTTCCTGCAATAAAAGAGCAGACTTTCGAGGCCTCTTTTCCATTCCGATTTGAGCCCAGTTCGAGGCTTCTTTCATTTCATACTACTGCTATTCTAGAACTTTGTGGGTAAGTTATTCTCTACAGTGTGGGTATTTCTCCAAAGAGTTTTTGAGGAATTTTTGTGTGTGGGCGTGAACGACTCAACCCTCAGGTGATAACCTAACTTGAGCTGAATTGTTAACTGTTAAATTACTGCAACTACTATTTGGATTGCTATAATTTGTTAGTTGAATACTATTTGCTTCTATCTAGTGGTTGCATCACTATTTATTGCTTTCATCATTTTGGAGTGCATTTTCTTTGCATTTAAACTTTAGGATCTTTTTTGTTCATTTAGTGCATGCATTTATTTTACTTGACCTTAGGGTTCTCCACTGTATCTGTTTGTTTGCTTGAGCCATCATGACTAGTCAACATTATAGGGGCCCCTACTTAGACCAGCTACACAATCCCCGTCAGGGTCATTTATCCGTTCAGGATTATATTGTCATATTCAAGGACTTAATCCACCGTAGTCACGTGACAGAGCACCCTTCTGAGACTGTAACTAGATTTGTTTGGAGTTTACGACCTAAAATAAAACGTGCTATGATTACTGGCCCCTATGACTTAGACACTATTGAAGAGGCCTTTGATGTTGCATTAAGGTTGGACTTGACTTTCAAAACGCTAGTCAATGTTAAGGCTAAGTGTTATAAATGTGAGGGATATGGACATTATGACTATCAGTGTTCTTCAGAGAGTCAACATGTTAGAATTGTGTCTAGTGATAAAGTTGATGTTTCGAAGGTTATTGAGGAAGTCTATATTCCTCCCAAGACTGTTAGCATAGACACAGCTGTTGGTGCCGACACACTGGTTATTGATGAAATTCACATGTCTAATAGTACCAGTGATGACGTTAATGAGATAGTTGAGCCTACTACATTGCATTTTCTTGTTGCTTATATTGATGATATTACTAGACCGATAGCAATTTACAATGATGCTCACAAATTTGCTGTGTATCCATATAGTACTTTGCAGGAATTTGCGGTTAATAATAAGGTGATGGTTATGAGTCACTCTGAGGCTGTGAGGAAGTTGCACGCTTGGCCTAAAGATTTCGATAGGGCTCTGAAGAGAATTGCTTCCATTGCTTAGGAGTTGGATAGCCCATGGGATCCTGGTATTAGTTCCGTCTTCAGCAGGGATGATGCGCCTTGGTCTACTCTCTATGTCTTGATCGAGCTGCCATCTTTCACAGCCGACCCGTCACGGAGACCAGCTCCACCTCTGCCACCATGGTATCAACACGGCGTACCAGTGATGCTGCCACGACCACCACCTTGGCCCGATTGATATGCTTCGTGAGGAAAGTCCTCACTCGGCAGGGTCGGTTTTCTCCCACCCTGGGAGAATTAATGAGGACATCACGCCAGTTGTCAGTTACCTTTTCATGCCTTAGTTTATTTTGATATGTGTTTTATTTTTTTCTTTTAGTACCACATCGGTTATATCCGAGAAGTTCACTTTGTAAGAGTCTATATAAAGAGACTCAACTCAATGAATAAGTAGACAATAATTAAATAAAAAAATCAGTTAAAATTCTCTTGAGAGTGCTCTTGAGTTTTGGGTGCGAAGCCCGTGGGGTAAGGGGTGCGAAGCCCGCGTAAGGGATGCGAAGCCCAAAGTTATCTGGTTCTTTCTCCAAACCTAATCTCTCTTTTCATTTTATTTCTTGTAAAACTCCAGTTTTTCTTTTTTATTTTTATTTGAAGGTGATTGCGATTCTGTATTACATCAATGCTGAATGATGCCAAACAATGATACTCCACATATTACAAGGAGTTTTATGCAGTAATTCAAGCACTTCGCCATTGGCGACACTATCTACTGCCGCAAGAATTCATCCTATACTCCAACCATGAGGCCCTGAAGTATATTTACTATTAAAAGAAACTGAGCGCACAACATGGGCGATGGATTGAATTTCTCCAAGATTACACGTTCACCCTACGCCACTAGGTGGGAGTAAAAAAACAAAACCGCTGACGCTCTCAATTGTCATGTTTGTCTTTACCAAAATGTCCAAGGTGATAAACAACTTTGAAAAGTTGACTGAATATAAGTCATGTCCCGATTTTTGCGACATCTACGCCATATTGAAAGATGGAGCGACTCGAGTGGATGGATATACCCTACAAGATGGGTATTTGTTCCTAGGCCGAAAACTATGCGTCCCAAGAACCTTACTTAGAGAATTCCGTTTGGGAATTGCATGTCATTGGTCTAGCTAGGCACTTTGTAAATGAGAAGATCATTGAAGCCGTGAGTACCAGTTTTATTAGCTTAGTCTCAAGCATGATGTTGCCAAGCATGTTGGAAGGTATCACACCTGTCAACTTGCCAAGCAGCAAAAGCAGAATATCAGTCTGTATACTCTATACTACCAGTACAAAATTCCTTAGGCAGGACATTAACATGGATTTCATGTGGGGCCTCCCGAAGACTAAGAAAACATGATTCTATTCTAGTAGTTGTGGAACGTTTTTCTAAAATGGCTCATTTTATGTCCTGCTTTTGAACCTCCGTCACCTCTAGAGTGGCTAATTTATTTTTTAATCGTGTTGTTAAGCTGCATGACTTATTTAAACCACAGTGCTTGACTGAGATGTCAAGTTTACCAATTACTTTTAGAAGACCTTATGGCATATACTAGGCGCCAAGTTGATTCACTGTCTTTCATCCCCAAACCGATGGACAAACGACGCCGCCTCCAGAGTGGAGAAGATATTTTTTGATGATGTCGTTAAGTTGCATGGTTTATTCAAAACCATAATATCTATCTGAGATATCAAGTTTACCAATTACTTTTAGAAGACTTTATGGCATATGCCAGGTACAAAGTTGAAGTTCTTCACTACCTTCCATCCACAGACCGATGGACAAAAAAAAATTGTTAATAGGAGTCTAGGTAACCTAGGAAGTTGTTAATAGGAGTCGAGGAAGGACTCTCGTTGGTGAACATCTGGGAAGTGGGGATATTAAATTGCCATTGTTGAATTTCCTACAACATATATGTTAATAGGACAACGATAGAAGCCCCCATGAGATCGTTTATGGTTTTTGACCCAGACAATTTATTGATCTTATCCTCATAGCTAATTATTATAGGGCATCTGAGTCTGCATCTGCATTTGCATCTCACCTGCACGAGCTACATAATGAGATTAGTGATTGGATTGCACACAATGCCAACTATAAATCACGGGTTTATGTTAGAAAAAAATTAAAAACTTTTAATATTAGTGATTTTGTGATTGTTCAGACTCGTCCGGAATGGTTTCCTCCAGGAACCATTAGAAAGTTGCATGCTCGTAGTGCTGGTCCATTTCAAATCCTGAAGAAATTGAATTATAATGCTTATGTTATAGACATTCCGGAGAATTTTGGTATTAGTTTTACATTCAATATCGAAGACCTAGTAAATTATAAGGGTCCTAATTTTAACCAAACAACTCACTGGTTGATGAGACTGAACCGAGCCAGTTTTTGAGAGCCCTTCACTTCCTTCGCTTTCAGATATGTTACCCAACGCAGAGGAAAAAATTTCGACTGATCAAGGATTGACCGAAGTGGCTTGCAGCGGATTGACCCAAATGTTTTGCAGTGATATTAGAGCATTTCTACGCCTAATTCGACGGGGTCGAATTCTCTCACCTGGGGAGAATGATGCGAACATCTAGTCATGTCCCTGGCACGTATATCAGTGTAGATGTATCACATTCATGTGGTTCGATTGATGTTGTCTTTTATTTGAGTGGACTTTTTTTCTTTTGTTTAGTAGTCTTTTAGTTCCATGTTGATTGTGGAAACTATATTTTTGTAAAAGCCTTTTTAAAGGCCCCTCTAATTAATAAATGAATGCAGAATTATTTTGATTAACAATTGTGAGTGGATTTCTTCTCTAAAAAAATTCCTTTAGGTATGTGAAACCCTAAAAAACTCTAGTTTAGGAGGGTGAACCCCTAATTAGCTCTATCACCACCTACCATCTCTCATCATCTCCTCCTCCTCCCCCTACAAGTCGGTGCCCCTAGATCTTCCACCTTTTCTCCTAAAGATTTTTTTAGATTTAAAAAAAATTTTCCCCAAAAAATCCACAGAAATTGTCAAATCACATTGTTCATCACATCTCCCACCTCTCTCCCCCAAAACCCCGAGTCGCCGCCACCGCCTTTGCCTTCAACCCTGCCTTCTGCCCTTGACTTCCCCTCAAGTTTACCTCTCTCACCTCCTGCGACTTCGCCATCCAGCCTCGATCTCCGACAAACCTTCAATGTGATCAAGTCTCTGTCGACTCCCACAAGTTAAATCGATTTCACGTTGATGTCGACGACTCAAATTCAGACCCCGACGACCTCGTTGAGATCACGACCTCATCTCGCCGACTGAGCAGCCTCGACAAAGTGCTCTCCTCATTGTCACAAGTACAACCAACGTCGTTCGTCTGCATACCCACCTTCATTAATGATGCATACCACCGACTTTGACTTCTTTGCATGCAACCCACCCTCTCCTTCGATCGCAGTGCAGATCTTTAGATTCAATTCGCAGTTGGTTTGCAACCCGGCTCAAGTTCGACCCGATCCGCTTTAGATTCGGATCTGATTCTTGTTTCTCTTCAGACCCGACCAGTCTGTAACCTACCCGACCCGTTAACTATCAAATCCGACCCGCTACCTCACTCTTCAGCTCTCGCCGACGCGACCCTCTAGCAGACCCGGATCCACTCCACCAGTAGAAAATAGACCCGTTAGCAGTCCAGATTGGTTTTTCGATTGTTTCTCAATCGTCCAAAGTCCGATTCGAGCAATTTTTGAAGCGTATTGTTGAGGAGTACATGATTTTGCATCACCGTAGGATAAGGACATTGAGGTCAAACGTGATCTTTCTGATCACAGACATTTACTTGTAAGGTCCTTGATAATTAATTTCTACGGTTTTTTCTGTTTTTCTGTTGTCACATATTGGTTAGATTGTGTGCATTTGCGACTTGTGATTCATTACTTTTGATATTGATTGTCGAAACTTCGCCTGTATAATGTAGCTATAATCGTTATTTTGTTCACGATTGAAATTGCTGAGCCTGCACCTGCTTTTTGTTAATTTCATCTGCTAGCGTTACTAGTTTAATTTTTCCTACTGAAGATCATAGCTTATTGGTGAAGCGTCGTTTTGGTAGTTTTATCACTTATTTCCTATCACACGAACACATTTCACATCAGGAACAATACATAGAACTAAGTCCTGAAACAAATGGCCTATATCATTCCTCTGGACTCTTTATATGGTCTTCTGATTGATGAGTGGTGCTGAAAAGTGTGAGATGAATATGATGCAGGGAGAACTGGAAACGTCAACATGCACTGACATGATATGAACAAGAATTCTTTGGATATGTAGATATATTAACCCATTAACATTGGTTAAATAGGGAATAGTGTTGGACAAAAAAGAAGTATCATTGTTGCTCTTTTGATTTGACCCATAATGTATATATATAAATTAGTCATATTAGCATATGTATACTTTCGGCTTTTAAAGTCTTACATCTTATATGAGCAATCTACAAAGAGCAGGTAATATTGTCAAGGTAATAGTTATCTTTGTCTAGCTGCTACCTTGCTTTGGATGCACACAGGAATCCATATACATGTATAGAGATACACGGACACAAAGATACATCACATCAGTTTCCATCCCCTTGTATATAATTTTGACTGTCTTCTAAAACCCCTGCCCCTGTCACCAAATCATGATCTCGAAGGCTTAGGTGTCACTTGTTTGATAAATCAAAAGGGTTAATTTCCTTTCAAGGTGATGATGTGAGATCTAATAGTATAGTGATATCTGGGGAGTGCTTATCTTATTTTAGGTCAGTGATTAGCTCTTGGATGAAAGGAGAACTTTGTAATAAAAAGAGATTGTTCTCATGTTAGTTAAGTGGAAGTGATACCATCAGATTACAATCTGCTCATTCCCAACTGGTACATCTTTGTAAGAAAATATTTTTCCCTCTTGTTGTTTTATTTGTAATTATTGGTATTGAGTTTCAAATGCATCTTTTAATTCTGTATGATGCTCTGTTCTCTCCAGAACACTTCTTTGTTTGCATATACACATGATTCTCAACTTGTGATTACAGGTTGTTTTTTCTTGCAGCCTGCCATTGGAGTTGTGTTGGGCTTCATTGGAACAAAGATGATTCTTGATTTCTTTGGTAGGCATCTTCTAGACGCACTATGGAAAAAATATTGACATTCTTGTGGTTTGAAGTAGCGTCTTTTATTGAAATTGCAAAACGATAATTCTCAATCAGTTTGATGGAATAATATGTTTCTTTGCAATGTCTGACGTCATTGAAAAGTTGCTATCTTGCAAGTTCTTTTATCTTTTTCCCCCTCTAAATTTTCCAAAACAAAACTGGGTTTGCCCGCTGGTCTATCAGTGATTTTTTATGGACAGACGTTTCAAGGTTTAGCAAGAATTATAACTAGCTCAATGTTATAACTGCCTTCAACATTCATTCAAAAATAATTAACATATCAGCAAAGCGAACTTTGGTGATTATCAACTTCACCTTCTGCCATGAAACAAAAACTTGCTTGTCACCATGGTGGTACTTTTTTCAACCTTTTGCTCCAGAGTTTATGTTGCACAAAAGTACCCGTCTTCCTGAAAAGTTTAGGCTATCTTAGGGAATCTAGTTCTATCATACAATTATTGTCTTTACGGCCTTCCTGTTTGTGAATTACATCTTGAATTGCTGCGTGCAGGTTACCATATATCAACCGAGATCTCCCTTGGCGTCGTCGCCACAAGTCTCACTGCTGGTGTGTTGTTGAGCCTTATGAAAAAAATCTGATTGATGAACATGCGGAAAGCAGTGGTCGAAAAGAATCACAGTGATCTTAATGAGCTCGTCAAGAAAGTGATTCAGTCATCAACTAGGGTCTGCAGGCTTTCACAGGAGTAGGAACACACTGCTCCCTATTTGATTCCTTGTATCATATTCGATTTGTCAGTGGTGATGTATTCAATTCCCGCGCCTTAAATAGTTATCTAGGAGTAACTGAGTGCAGATTGGATTTTTCTTCAAATTAATTTCTCTTGATGATTTTATGGGAATTTCTCCAGCAATTCATTTCCCCCTGAAATTTCATTACGCATGATATGTACAATGTGTTCCCAATATATGGTTTGCATGAACTTAATGAGAGGACCATGTTCATGTATTCATTTTGCCTTCTGAAAATTGCAATATGGACTTTTAGCATCATTAGGTTTGCTTCTGCATGTTTGGGCATTATTGGATACTTGAATTAAAATATTTCTGCTGCATTTTGAGATTGCTATAAATTTTGCTTCAAATTTTCAACAAACAGGCGCAGGTCTTCATTGGTCTTCCTGCAATTATTTTAATCTCCAGTCCATATTATGCTGTACATTATGGAGCTAAATATTGTTTATAGAAAAATTAAGGCCTTCAAACTCCCCACAGCAACAAGATCGGTTCACCTCCCGGTGAACATAGTGGACCGTTAACTGCAGACTACTCCGTAGTTGGCACCGTCGAATCGTACAGAAAGACCAAGTACGGCTCTAAAGCGACAACGCCTGCAGTTGTCCTATCGGTCACCCTGTCGCGCGTGGAGGAGCACACTCGGTGGGGCGTCCGACTCGGATCGCCCATCAGGCACCGGCCTCTCCATTTCTTCCTCTTTCTAGGGTCTGTTTGGTTGGACGGAGATTGAGAGAAAGCTGACAACATCTCTCTCTCTCTCTCTCTCTCTCTCTCTCTTCTTTTCACTGGATTTTTTTTTTGTGGGGCTCGCATATTTCAGTTTCTTTCTTTTTCCTGGCGCGGTGGAAGGAAACTGCAGAGCCTTAGATCCGCTACTATTTGCGGGCCTCACGCGCAATTTTTTGCTTTTGCATTTTGGTATCCAAACACGCTGAGCGAGAAAAAGGCGGGATTGACATTATGTCAGTGTTTTCACCTCTACAAATTTGCAATAAAATAATTCCCAATATTTCCCCAATTTTCTATTTTCTCCTTTAATTTTTCGTTTTCAGTCAAGTTAGGTATGAAATGTCACATACATGATACATATACTCATTTGATGCTATGCCTAAAAAAATATAAAGTGTACTCTTCACTTCATTGCAAACAATCTTAATAATTTCTGTATCATGTATTTCCTGCATCTAGACTTCGCTATCCCTAGAAAATAAAGAGACTGCAAGTGGATTTTCTGTAATTTATTCAAAGAAACAGAGGGACTCTAACTGTACCAAAAACTATTCTCATATGTGTGTCCCCTTTCTCTCTTGCATGAGGCACCCAACTCCTCTCACTCCCATCAACCTTTTTCGAATCCCAATCAATGAATTAAATCAAAGAAAAGGAAACATGCAATTCGAATTCTAAGCTTACACCTTTTCTTCTCGCAATCACATTGAATGTGTCATTTACTTCGTTTACATTCTGCCTTGATCTGGAGACAGATCTGAAGGATCACTCCATTTGTTTATGGCCCATTTTGGCTTCACGGCAAGGCTCATCTCTTGCCTATAGTTTCCTTAAACAAGACCATGGTACAACTCATAAGAGGAACAAAGTTAGGTTGATAACCAACCATAAAAGGTTGTTCAATACTTAGTGGAGACTGTTTGATTTTTTTTTTTTTTAAATTTTGTTGCATTGTTGATCAGACTTTTTGGTTAGGAAAAGGATCTGAAAATCAACACAATGAAGATAATGATTTTGGTTCAACATGATGATTATGATGATTTGGGTTCAGCCAGGATAGTTAGTTTTGTAGCTGAGTACTTGGAGAAGCAATTAAGCACCAAATAGGAACATTTTTCTTAAATTTTATGCTTGTATGTTGTATGAATATTATGTACTCATGCATGTCTTGGATTGCGTTTATGCATGTATATATATGTGTTTGATTGCATATTTGCATGCCCAACAAGCCGTAACCATCAATTTTCATAAATAAAGGAGGCCCATGAACTCTGACATTTTGCAGGTATCTGCAGCAACATGTTTGACGCTGGAGTAGTGGCATGCTTGGATATTTATCAGCGATTCCCTGGTCCGAAGAGCAAATATCTGTTCTCAACAAGCTTGAGCTTCACGATCCGGTGACTGAGGTTTTGAAGAGAGTTTTAGTAGAACCATCCACTTCCTCGAGGGCGGATGCCATCTTCTTGCAACTTCTCGCTGGAGTCCTACAAGCAAGAGATGAGAAAGCTCGGAGGGACATGAAACCATTGAGAAATCTGGCCTGTTGAGAGAAGATACATCCCGAAACAATAACAAAGCAGGCAGGCAGCTCAATGTCTCTAGAGAAACCTGTTGTGCTCGGAGACAACAACCCTTAGAGGATCCAACCAGAACTCAATCACCAAAACAATGAAACCAAAAACTAGAAGAAGAACCAAACGCAAAAACCAGATCTAACGAGGTTCGGCCAACCTGCCTACGTCCTCGGGGCAATCCACGGAGAGAGATTTCTTTATGGAAGATGGTTTACAATAGCTCTGGATCTCTATGAACACAAGAGAGTCAGCAGCTATACTTTCTCAAAGTTCTCAAAGCACTCTTAAACCCTAGAAAATTACAACCAGGGCTTAAATACATAATTTCCCGAAACAGCAGATTTCGCCCAAAACCCGACTACCGGTCGACCGGCCCGGTCGACCGGTCCATTACCGTAACTTGGGTTTTTCTCTCCAGTCGACCGGGCCGGTCGACCGGGAACCAACAGAGACTTCACCTGCTTACAGAGACCCTCTCCGGTCGACCGGTCCGGTCGACCGAAATCCAACCGAGAGCTCTGTAACATGCAGACATTCTCTCCGGTCGACCGGTCCGGTCGACCGGGATAACCTGGTGCACTTCGTGCATGTCGGTCGACCGGTCCGGTCGACCGACCTCTGTCAATTTTCTGCTGCTGCTTCTTTTTCCTGCCCGCTGTTCCTTCGCCTTTCGTCGTAGACTCCTTGGCAGTCTTCAACAGCACCTGGCATGTCTTCACATCCTCTAATGTACTCTCTCCTCCAACAATTCTCCACCTCGGTGAAGATTGTTAAATCTGAGCCGAACACCGACTCGATAGCGGCTGCACCAATCTGGTTGCCTACGTACCCCTTGCCCAAGGGATCAAGCCATCCGTAGTTCATCCACATGAGCTTCAGCAAGCTCATTTCACCTGAAGGATCTGGAGCAAGTCTTTGCAGTGTGCAAACTTCACTCCCGTAACCACCTTTGTAAGCATGTCGGCCGGATTCTCTGAAGTATGAATCTTCAACAGGTTGATGTCATCTTCCTCCAGAATCTCCCGAACAAAGTGATACCTGACATCGATGTGCTTCGTTCTTGCATGGTAGACTTGGTTCCTTGCCAAATAAATGGCACTCATACTGTCACAGTGTATCTTCAAGATCTCCTGTTCCACTCCCAAGTCGTCTAGCAATCCCTGAAGCCAGATTGCCTCCTTCATGGCCTCTGTCAAGGCCATATATTCAGCCTCTGTAGTCGACAACGCGACTGTGGACTGAAGTGTGGAGCGCCAACTCACCGGTGCCTGCGAGAATGTGAATACATACCCAGTAGTCGACCGGCGTTTGTCAAGATCACCTGCATAGTCCGAATCCACGTACCCTATGCATTCCTGCTTCCCGGTGTTGTCCTTCTCAAATACGAGGCCTACATCAACAGTACCCTTGATGTACCTCAGGATCCACTTCACTGCTTCCCAATGGCCCTGACCTGGATCATGCATATATCTGCTGACCATGGAAACTGCCTGTGATAGATCCGGCCTTGTACACACCATTGCATACATCAAGCTTCCCACTGCATTGGCATATGGTACATGAGTCATATGCTCACGCTCCTGAACACTCCTTGGAGACATCTTCGCTGACAACTTGAAGTGCGGCGCCATTGGTGTACTTACAGTCTTCGTATCTTTCCCGATATTAAACCTCTGCAGTACCTTCTCCAGATAGCCCTTCTGAGTCAAGCTAATCCTGCCAGCCTTCCTGTCCCTTGTGATCTCCATACCCAATACTTTCCTTGCTTCCCCCAGGTCCTTCATCTCGAACTCAGACGATAAAGTCTTCTTCAGAGAATCAATTGCAGATCTTGACCTAGAAGCAATTAGCATATCATCTACGTAAAGTAGTAGATAGACATACTCACCAGATGGTAGCTTGTTATAGTACACACATGGATCGAAGTGGCTTCGTGTGTACTTCTTCTTCCTGATGAAGCTGTCAAATCGTTTGTACCACTGTCTCGGAGACTGCTTCAGACCGTACAGCGATTTCTTCAGCTTGCATACCAACTCCTCTTTCCTGCAGTTTTGTAACCTGTGGGCTGAGTCATGTAGATCTCCTCCTCAAGATCGCCGTGGAGAAAGGCGGTCTTCACATCGAGTTGGTCAAGGTCCAACTCATTCTGTGCCACCAAGGCTAATAGGATCCGAATAGACGAGTGTTTTACAACTGGGGAGAACACCTCGTTGTAGTCGATCCCTTCTCTCTGTGCGTAGCCTTTAGCCACCAGCCTTGCCTTGTAGCGCACTTTGTCTTCTTGGAGTGATCCCTGCTTCTTAGCAAACACCCACTTACACCCTATTGCTTTCTTCCCCTTGGGCAACTTGGTCAGTTCCCATGTGTTGTTCTTATAAAGAGACTGCATCTCTTCATTCATAGCTCCTTTCCATAACTCAGCTTCTGAACTGATTTCAGCTTCCCTGAAAGTAGATGGAATGGCTTCTTCAACAACTGGAAGTGCATGTGCAATCACCATGTCTGTAGTGAGCCAGCCAGGTTTCCTAGCATTCCTCCTTGGTCTTCCAACTGCAGTGGGATCTTGAACCGCATCAATAACCTGTTCCTGATCCTCTTCAACAACCTCAGCATCTTCTTCTGCAACTTGATCACCTCCCTGTGTCACCTCAGGGATGATCCTCACTGATACTGAGTCTTCTAGAGATGGTGGATCTGCATCACTCTCCACCTGCTGCAATAGCTCCTTGGTCTTCTTAGTCTCCACCTGCTTAGAGACTGTAGGCTTCATCATCGAGGCCTCATCAAAAGTGACATCTCTGCTGATTATGAATTTGTTGTCTTGTTGGTCCCAGATCTTGAACCCCTTGGTTCCTTTCTTGAAGCCAACAAACACTCCTTTCTTCGCTCTCGGATCCAATTTGTCTTCTTTTACATGGTAGTAGGCTGGACATCCAAATATCCGGAGCACATCATAATCTTCTGCAGCTTTACCCGACCAAGCTTCAAGAGGGGTCTTCCCCCTATTGCAGATGACGGCAACCTATTGACGAGATGGCATGCATACCCCAAAGCTTCAGCCCAGAACTTCTTTGGTAATCCTGCATTTGACAATATGCACCGAACCTTCTCTAGCAAAGTTCGGTTCATTCTTTCAGCCACCCCATTCTGTTGCGGAGTTTCCCTCACTGTGAAGTGCCTCTCTATGCCCTCATCAAGACATAGCTTCTGGAAAGGGTCTGACTTGTACTCTCCTCCGTTATCAGAACGAAGTACCTTGACTTTTCTTCCTGTACTCCTTTCCTGATTTGCTTTCCACTTCACAAACAATTCTAGGACTTCATTCTTGTGTCGCATGGTGTACACCCAGCACCGCCTAGAATAATCATCGATAAACGACACAAAGTAATGGGTTCCCCCTATTGATGCAGTCTTTGTGGGTCCCCATACGTCTGTATGAACATAATCAAGAATGCCTTCGGTGCAGTGTGAAGCTGTACCAAACTTCACCTTTGTCTTCTTGCCTATGATGCAATGTTCACACAGATCCAGTTTGCAGGTCTCTGCACCCTTCAGCAGCCCTTTCCTCACAAGAGCTTGCATAGACTTCTCCCCTGCATGTCCCAGCCTCATGTGCCATAGCCGGGTTTGATCTTCCTTCTGACTGGTCGAAGCTGCCACCTGCCCTGTCACTGTACTACCTTTCAAGTAATACAAATTGTTCCTGCGGTTGGCCTTCAACACCACCATTGAGCCCTTTGTCATTTTAAGAACACCTTCTTTAATAGACACACCGAGCCCCAATGATTCCAAAGCACCTACTGAGATCAAGTTCCTCTTCAGCTGAGGGACATATCTCACTTCCTTCAGTTCCCTTACCATCCCGTCGAACATCCTGATAGGAATTGTGCCCGTACCCTCCATGATGCATGGGTGATCATCGCCCATGACGACCGAACACCCCTCCAACTTCTCAAGACTGGTAAACCAATCTCGATTAGGGCATACATGATATGTAGCACCTGTATCAAGAATCCACTCGTTATCCCCCGAGTAACCTACAACAGGAGTAGTAACTGAAAACGAGAATACCGAAGAATCTGAATCTGAATCCTCTGCCTGTGATTTACTGCTAGCAGCCTTTTTCACTCTTGCCAGAAACACAAAAACGCAAAAACCAGATCTAACGAGGTTCGGCCAACCTGCCTACGTCCTCGGGGCAATCCACGGAGAGAGATTTCTTTATGGAAGATGGTTTACAATAGCTCTGGATCTCTATGAACACAAGAGAGTCAGCAGCTATACTTTCTCAAAGTTCTCAAAGCACTCTTAAACCCTAGAAAATTACAACCAGGGCTTAAATACATAATTTCCCGAAACAGCAGATTTCGCCCAAAACCCGACTACCGGTCGACCGGCCCGGTCGACCGGTCCATTACCGTAACTTGGGTTTTTCTCTCCAGTCGACCGGGCCGGTCGACCGGGAACCAACAGAGACTTCACCTGCTTACAGAGACCCTCTCCGGTCGACCGGTCCGGTCGACCGAAATCCAACCGAGAGCTCTGTAACATGCAGACATTCTCTCCGGTCGACCGGTCCGGTCGACCGGGATAACCTGGTGCACTTCGTGCATGTCGGTCGACCGGTCCGGTCGACCGACCTCTGTCAATTTTCTGCTGCTGCTTCTTTTTCCTGCCCGCTGTTCCTTCGCCTTTCGTCGTAGACTCCTTGGCAGTCTTCAACAGCACCTGGCATGTCTTCACATCCTCTAATGTACTCTCTCCTCCAACAAAACCCTTTATCGTCTTTGCCACAAATGCCTTACCTCTCTTCATTTCTGCTTGTCCGAGGCTGCCACCGCAGACGAGAGCCGCAGAGACCGGGGGAATTTAATGGGGGAGATAGCTCGAGATGCTGACGAGGTGCATTGGCCTGTCGATATTCCGATAAACAAGAAGTTGGCGGATGAGTTTGTGATGCTTTGTGCAGATCAAACCCAGCTCCCTAGTCTGCACCCCAACATTGCATGCATGTACCCGACATGAAGGTATCCGTCCTTGCTGCCTCTGATTTTGCGGCGCTCAGGTGTATATGATGATGTCTGTGTAGATAGCGTACATTTTAGCATTCTTTTTCAGCACAATTCTGTGGGTTTTCTTTTTTGCTCTGTTCATTGCAGGGTCATTTTTTTGAGTCTGATTTCTTTGTCAAAAATGTGAGCTAAACTAAAATAAAAGGGTACAATGACCCTTTTGAATGGAATTTGTGAAAATTTTCTTGCTGAGCAAACTGAGCTTGACAATACATCTGTACTGTATGTTTCGACTACTGTAAATCTTGAGCTCATTTCATGATTGCACGTTTATATATATATTTTTTAAAAAATTATCCATGTTCATTTTTATTTTGGTGGTTCATTGACACCAATATAAACACTAGTTTTGATCAGAAATGAGAATACAGGCATAGGTATCGTTGATATATATATTTATGTTGTGCTATGTCAAATGCGATATGTATATTATCTTATGTCTGATATCTGTAAGATTTCTGATTCCATATCGGTCTCAAAACAGAACTTGCGTCGGAAAATGTTGAAGATGTTTATACAGATTTCCCCTCTGAATTTGAAATGTATCAGCATCGATATTTATAAATTGCGTCTGTTTTTAGCTACATCTTGTTCAATCCTTTCATAACTTGAGAATGTGGTAATAGCTTTATTTGAGAACGTTAAAGGACAAAATGAATTTCTCCGTCTTGCGCTGAGATCCTTATTGCCACCCTCAATCTCTGCCTAATATTTCACTGGAAGTATAAAATCAACGCATTCTTAATTTTGACATTTTTTAAGAACAAAGAGTCTCTCGAATCTGAACAAAATTTTGTATGGCATAAATAGTTGATTACTTGATTATACACGATATCCTGTACAAAATGTGAATTGTTGGTATTTATTTTATTTTATTTTATTTAGTAGATATGAGAATTTTGAAAAAACGAACATTTTTGTGGAAGCTCTAAATTAAGTAAACGATGTTGTAACTGTGGGCATCTAATGCAAGAGATGACAAGTATAAAGAGAGACAGATAACAATATAAGCTAATAGAAATAAAAAGGAAATCACACTAGTATTTAACGTGATTCGATCAATATAACTTACGTACACAGGAGAAGACAGCAAGATGAATCCACTAATAAAAAAGGGAGAATACAAGAGATTACAATTCTTATCTCACTCACTCAAGCCTAATGAAACCCAACTCATTAGAGCTTAACAAAAGGAAGATAAATGACAAGAGAAAGGAGAGGACACTACAATATTTAACAACTCTTTCTTCTCACTTTCTTGCTCTTATTTTTTTTAAAGTCTCATGTAATGTGATGCCTATTATAGGCAAAACTTCTAAACTCCTTCATCACTTCACCCCACACATACATCAAAATCATAGGGTGGCTCAATTGATTTCATTAGGGTGGTTAAGATCTTCATAGATGGCTATGATCTTCATAGGGTGGCTATTGATGACTTTTAGGGTGGCTAGAGATTTCATAAGGTGGCTAAGATCTTCATAGGACGGCTATTGATGACTTTTAGGGTAGTTAGAGATTTCATAGGGTGACTAAGATCTTCGTACGGTGGCTATGATCTTCATAGAGTGGCTATTGATGACTTTTAGAGTGGGTAAAGCTTTCATAGGGTGACTCGAGATGTACTAGGGTGGCTAATTGATTTTGAGAAAAAGGTCTAAGAAGATGGCTTGGTCAATTCATTTAAAGACATATCAACAAACGAGACATCAATTGTTTTTCTGAAAGCAAGACTGTTGGAGATTACTCCTATTCATTAAAAGTCACTAGCGAAACAAGTCAGTCATAGACTACATAAAATAAAGTGTAATCAGTTAGAGACGGAAAGTTTCTCCTCACAGAACAAAAAACAAAGTAGGTGAAATATGAGAAGTGAGCGATTGAAGCACAATGCAGCAACGGGTAGGTTGCGGGGATAACGGGATCAGTCCTGCTCTGTCTCCTCCACTCCATCACGCAAACTGTCATTAGTCGACACATCAGAGTCGACCATATATGAGATAAGAGCGACTGCATTGGGGTTAGTGTGGTGGATAAAAAATAGCTTAACGTGAATCGAACTCACCACAAGCGATTTGAGACACTTCCCGGGTGAACCCACACGACAAGAATGTCTTTTAAGTTAGAAGCACTGGTGTGGTGTCGATCTAATACACTCGGGTGTAAGAATCAGCATGTGGAATGATAGGGAGGACCAACAGATGATAATTGCCGTTGTCGTGGAAACGTGGATTAGCACAAGGAACTACTAGTGTGATGGTGGACTGAAAAAGGAAAACATCCAGCATAGTGGATAGACTAGTACAGAGAACTGCTAGTGTAGCAATGTATGTATGTGCTCCGAGAATTAAGGAAGCGTTCCCCTTCTCCTTGGATAAGAAGGATCATATATACTTGACAAGGATACCGATGTGGAGGCGAAATTGGCAGACTGCTGTAACTGCACGATATGCATGTACTAGAGTTGTTATAACGACTGTGATTGTTGGCGTTGGTCAGTTAAGATTAAATGCTGAGGAATTTGTTACCGTTCATAACTGCATGCGCTGATATGAGCATTACACATTATGAACGCGTGTGAGAAAGGCGTTGCATGAGTATCAGTGGAGATCTTGGACGATTTATTGTTAGAGCTTCAGGTTTAGAGTTGGGTCTTCAGGTCGGGGAAGATCTCGGAGTCGAAAGGACCTCGGGCAGGTAGATTGGTAGAGGTATCCGAGTGGTGGAAAGCGGCTCCAAGATGGAAGGGTCTTCGGGACAGAGGATGATTTCGGGAAGATTGGACGTGACGGAGGCTCCAGAATGGACATTGAGAGTTAGGGATGTGCCGAGGGAAGCACTCAGTAAGTTGAACACGTGCTATCATCTTGATGAGGATCAAATTTTGACCACTACAGCTAATATCCTTCGAAAGCAAACCTGACCAATGTGAGATATCAACCAAGGTGTGCCTAATCAAGTGAGATGAGGATGACGAGAGAGAACCAAAAATCTTGTGCCTTTTCTCCCTCCGAATGGGCCCAACATATGGCAACCACGACCAAAACCCATCACCCAATGTCCCCGTATGGCCCAGCATTTAGCGACCGCGACCCAAACGCCTTAACCAAAGTCCTCGTGTTGCACGTGCTCCCAATCCGTGCCCAATCCGTGTGGTTGATATGTAACTCTTTGAATTTTGTTGGGCCTCCATGGGCCCTTTACCAAATCAGAATCCAAGCCAGTTTCGCAACGGAACCCACTCGTGAAAACGGCCACATACAAAGCCGTAAGCTTACTTACCACGAGTGAGATCACCGCCCCCCGTAATCATTCTCCAATTAGCCCGTTCAAAGACGGATAAAAACGGAAAATTTCGACCGTTACTCCTCGTCGATTGCCGTCACCGCTGACGTCACCTCTCTCTCTCTCTCTCTCTCTCTCTAGATATATATAAGGACCATGATTCAGTGGCATTATCATTAAGCCCAAAAACCGAATTTCATTAAACCCTAAAAAAAGAGCTCATATAACTCCGATGGCAACCACTGCTGGGTGAGCTTTTATTATTAATTTCTAACAATTCTGGGTTTCTTTATACTTAAAGATGCCAACTTTTTTTTACTGGGTTATTGATTTTTTCGCTCTCTTAAAAAATATATATATATAGCTCTGTGAAGGAGGTGCTTCCCCCTGTTCTTGATGCCACTGCAGACCCACCTTCTCTCTTTGATGGAACTACAAGGTGAAAATTCTATCTTCTCTAATTTCCACCATATTTTTTTATATTTTGGGTAGTGTCATTAGATTTTGATTTTGATTTTGATTTTTTTGGAATTTTAAAGGTTGTATACATCCTATATATGCCCATATGCTCAAAGGACCTGGATTGCTAGAAACGCCAAGGTATCTATCTATCTGCATGTTATGGATTTTTTTTTTTTGACTTCTCGTGTGATCAGTTATTTTTAACTTTATTGAAAATACTTTTTTTTGGATTAGGGTTTGCAAGAAAAGATAAAATTGGTCCCCATTGATCTGCAAAATAGGCCTGCTTGGTACAAGGAGAAGGTTTACTCTGGAAACAAGGTATTATAATGCTGCAGTTTAGAATTTTATTTAAGGAAGGATTTGTTTGAATTAGTTTATTTATGTGGGTTGTTTTTGATAGGTTCCTTCTTTGGAGCATAACAATGAAGTTAAGGGAGAGAGTTTGGATTTGATCAAATATATCGATGAGCATTTCGAAGGCCCCAAATTGTTTCCTGATGTAAGAGAAGATAAACTTCTCACTATGACAATATTGGTCTTAGTTTTTTACAAGTCTTTTGACATGTGTATTGGAAAATGTGTAGGATTCTGCAAAGCAGCAGTTTGCAGAGGAGCTGTTCTCTTACAGTGATACTTTCAATGGAGTTAATTTCTCTGCATTAATCTCGAAGGGAGATGTGCCTGATGAAGTTGGTGAGTTAAGCTTAGATAGTTACAAAAGTTGGGAAAGAGAAGAAAAAGAAAACCGCTTGCTGTTAGTTACTAACTGAGCTTAATAACTTGAACAATATTTATTCATTAGGTGCTGCATACGATAAATTGGAAGAAGCCCTTGGTAAATTTGATGACGGGCCATTTTTTCTTGGCCAGTTTAGTCTGGTAAGAACTTTGTTGGCTATGCACTTTAATTTTTATTTAAGTTTGATTTCTCATGGAGGAGATAGAGGATCTCCTACTTGGGTTATGCATGTCATATGTATTGATAGAGTACTTAAGAACGATTTGTCCTAATCACTGTGACTTTTGATGTTTATTAATAATAGACACACAAATACACATCCATATATGTAATCATGTTGTGTCCTCATATTATACTTTTCAAGGATTTGTCATGTCATCATCTCTGTATGTGTGTCTCATGTATGTGTCCAATGTCCATGCTTCCAAAGACTTTAAAACACTCCCAAGTTTTTTGGACGATATGCAGCCAATTTATTTCCCTTAAAAAAATTGGTATATCTACTTCAGAAAATTGAAGCGTTTAGTTCTCACATTTTTTACTTCAGAATATACTCATTGTTGTACTAATGCTATGTGTAATTTGTGAGGCTGTTACTCTAACCTAAGATATAATTGTTAAAGAATTAATATATTGTGTATGCTTATCTTCTTCAGAATCCAAATGATTTAGAATCAGTAGGACGAAAACAAAAAGCATGAAAGTAACTTTAGCAAAAATGGTGAAAGGAATGAGAATATAGCACAGATGGTGGACAAGAAATACCTTATAGTGCTCATTTTTGCTATTTGAATCAATTATTTATCAAGATGGTGGAGTAAAGGAAAATGTGATTCGTAAAACAAACTGAGACGGTTAGAGTGGAGAAGTGTTTTTTTGGCTTCATGTGATTGTAGGATATCCATAAAATTAAGGAAAATTCTAATAAATGGTTATAAGTTGTGCTATGTTCTTAGTTCAGAATGTCGAGCAGTTAAGAAACAACTTGTTCAAAAAATGAGTGTAGTAGAAAATGAGAAAGTTGATATATGGGTGGCAATACGATAAGAGATAGGGTAAGAAATGATTGCATATAAATGAGTGCACATCTAAGAAGTTAGAGGTTGCAATGCAGACTAATAAGTGCACCAATTAGGAAAAATGATAGGACCTTAGTTAATAGAGTGAGGAGAATTAGAAGGGGGGCCCTAAATGAATTTGGATTGAGGCAATTGTATGATAATGTTTCATCATTTCATGCAAGTGAGGTGATGACTCTTAAAGAGCTAAATGGAAGAAAAGGGTTCATGTAACTGGCGCAAAAAAAATTAGGATAAGGGCCTTGTTATTGTTGTTTGTATGCTTATCTGTTTTTCTAGTGAGTTATTAGGTTATTGCTTTCAAGAATATTACTTCTTTTGTAGTCTTTGATCTTTACTGACATCTTACCATGTTTAATATGTGATAATTAGGTGGATATAGCATATGCTCCGTTTGTTGAAAGGTTCCACCCCTCTTTTTAGATGTAAACAACTATGACGTCATCAAAGGCAGACCCAGGCTGACAAAATGGATAGAGGTAATCCATAATCATACAAAACTCAAACGAAATGTTGTTGATGGAATACTTTCTCGGTTCTATGTTTGATGTGTGTATTAAATGCATTATCCCTAAACCATTCATTTTGTATGTAGAATTGAGCTGTGACATTATAGGAACATGAAGATATTGCTCCTTGGCTCTTTGGCTCACGTATTGACTTGGAAATGAATGGAATACCCTATCTCATGATCTTTCCAGTATCCCAGACCCTTTTTTTTTCTTACGACTTCCCTATATTCATGATCCCAGTATCCCAGACTCTTTTTTAATCTTTGAGAATTACGGAGATTTACTCATTGCATAATTGCATAACCAAGTTATGCAGGCTTCCTACATGGCAACCTGGTATAAGAGGGTTTATGGCCCTTCTTTTGTCCATACTTGGCTCAGAATTTGGGAATTTGGAAGTCAGAGATTGACACTAGATTTGCATAAGATTGTCATCAAGCTTTAAATATGGAGTTTAAGACTGCAGTGATGATGAACTAATTTATAGCAAAGTACCAAGTTTCAATAAAAATCCATTCTATGCAACATGAAATGAAAACAATGTTTATTAAACATGCTAAAAAGCACATTCCTTGTATAGCATTGACTGCCCAAGTGTGCGACAACATAAGCTATTGGTACTTGATTTCAATTCGAACTAGATATGCATCATCTGCATTTCTCTTAGCAGTCTTGCTATGACTTCCATATTCACTTTCACTATGTTTATTTTTGTAAACCTTTTTGTAGGAGCTGGACAAGATTGATGGCTATACATCAACTAAACGTGATCCTCAAGAACTACTTGGTGCCATTAAGAAGAAATTTGGGGTAAATTCTTCTTAAACTATTCCTTTATTCTTAGTTAGATTCATCAATCTGGAGTATACTAAGATGGACAGATTCTGTATTCAACGCCCTACTTCATTAAATTTCTCATCTTTCTTTCACAGATTGAATGAAGGCTCTCCATCCTTGTTGCAGGTTCAGTTATAAACTCTATCACCTCATTTGTTCAGCATGAATACATATAGCATAAAAAATTGAGTCTTATCTTTCTTGCTTACCATTGCCCCCCTCTCCTTCAGATGTCATTAATTAGTCCATGATAACTCAAAAGGCGTAGTTATTTTCTCATGCCTGTCACAAAGATTTTTGCCTAAATACCTTCTATAGGATTTTTGTTATGCTCAGTTTTGATTATGTAACTTGGAAGCTGAGGCTGAGCTTAGGATCCTGACTTGAGCATGATCATATTTGATCGAGTAAAAGCACTAGACTCTATAATCTCTCTTTTAGATGGATAAGGTGGATAAAAATGGCAGAGAAATTTATTTACATTATGCTGCAGCGCGCCTCAAACTTGTGACTATCGTATCACAAGAAGGGACCTTAATTGGTTGTCCAAGCTCTTCTTTGACAATGATGTTATAAAACATCTTTATAATACTATACTTGAAAAAAAAACCTGATTTTTTTCTGCCATCGGAATCCAATTTTGATTGGAACTTTGTTGTCCAAGTGCTTCTTTGACAATGATGTTATACAACATCTTTATAATACTTTACTTGAAAAAAAAACCTGATTTTTTTTTTCTGCCATCGGAATCCAATTTTTAAACACTTCCTGTAAGAAACAAAAGAATCGATGAGATTGAAAATATGACAATTTAATTTTATATGAAGGATCATTATAACTCAATAACTATTTTACTTCCTACTTGCGCATACAAAGTTGCATGCATCACGTATCAATATATAATGCCTATAAGTCTGTTTAGATGTTTAATGCATTTGCAAAAGACTTATACTTGTATATGATTGACACAATACATGTTTGCTTATCAGGCATTTTTGGTATGGATGATGCAGGCAGCTCGCATTTGAGAGAATCTGACAAGGCTCATGGCAGTTGTTTTAGTCTCTGAAATGTCTTTAAATAAAGAATGGTTGTGTTTATGTATTTTGAATAAAGAATGTTGTTGTTGCCTCTGAAATGTATTTATAATACAGAATGTTGTGTTTAGTATTTAGGGTTTAAACTTTCTGGAGATGTTACCGTTACCTATTCTATACAGAATACTGTAAGCCCTCATCACGTCTAGATATAAAATAAAGATTGTTTTTATATGCATATCTGTCTCATTATAGTTACTAAGCCATGTGTGTTCCTTATAAAGATTATTCTTATTTTTGATGTGATGAGTGAAGAGTCTCATATCTGAACAAAATTCTGTATTGTATAAATACGCTGGTTATACACTATATTCATGCAAAATGTCAAGTTCTGGAGAAATTCTTTTCGAGATGTGGGAAGCATGATTAGAAATCTAGTATCGGTATCGTTTGTAAGCTTTTTGTATCGGAATCAACAATATTGATTTTTGTCGGCCGTTTCAGCCAATCATATTGCTGATAACGGTATCGTCTCGGCTATATCGAGTCATATTAATAATTTTGGATTTTTCTCTTTCTTTGAGAAACATATCAGTATCCGATCATATTTCAAATCTTCTTCTTAAAAAGTCTAAAAGATTTGAACATTTTTGTGGGAACTGTTATTTGTTCACAATGGAGCAAAAGGGTTTGGTGAATTGAAGATATGGATTGAAGGAGATGCCCCGGATGTTATTCACACGATCCAGAGTGGTACAAGTGCAGAGAGAGATGCGGGCAATATCTTGGGCGACATTAAGCTGTGGCTTCAAATGGTAGAAGAGTGCAAGGTAACACATACTTCGAGAAGGGAACGACATGATAGATTTATGGCAGTTGGAGGCTCCAGAGGCATTGAGGTCTAGTACGGTATGAATAACTTACCATCTGGGCTGTATAATCTCATTAAGCTTGAAGGTAGGAATAGTGAATTCGAGAGAAAGCATTACTTGTTTTCTTATATTTGATGAGGACATCACATCGTGTTGTATGCCATCAGTTCTAATTTATTTTAGTTGCTTTATTTTATTTTGTATTTAGTCTATTTTCACTAAGTTGTTTTCTTTTTTAGTATCACAACGGTTATGTTCTGAAACTGAAATTTTGTAAAGCTTATAAATAGGCCGCAAGACTTTTCTTATTGGTATTGATTGAATGATTGAATATAAATTTTTCAGTTAAAATTCTTGAGATTGTTATCTTGAGTTTTGGGATGTGAACCTCTTAGTGTACGGAGTGTGAAGCTCGTGGTGTAAAGGGTGTTAAGTCCAAAACCTATCCAATTCTTATTTTTTTCCTCAAATCTTAATTTTTTTCTTACTATTTCTTTTTCCAAACCCTAGTTTTCTTTTCTCTTGTATTGAAAGTGATCGTGATCTACCCGTATTATATAAATTTTAGTATTAGAGCTGCTGGTTATCAATCCCCTTCAATTTTTCCATCTTCCTTCTCCCAAAATCCTATATTTGTTTTTAAAAAAAAAATTAAAACCCTAGATCTAGATATCTATTCTTTCTTTCCAAATTTAGATTTCTAAGATTTTGAAAAAAAGAGTGAGAAAAAGAAAATTGCCACAATTCATTTTCCTCCCTCCCACAAAACGCTAACCTTAGAATCCCGTTGCCGCCACATCTCTTTTCCCAGTGTTCGTCGCCGCAGCATCCGCCTACCTCCTCCTCCACTGTCTTCGCTCGCAACACCCGACGACAACACCTGACTTTGCCGCCACGTCTGCTTCTCCTTCCTCATCACCATCTTCTTCAAACTCATCCAAATGCTGCTGCCTCGTCAACATCAACAACAACAACATCTGCAACCGCCGCCGCGAGAGCTAGATAGTCCTCGCCACGAAGTTGTAATCCCCGCCATCGTCAGCCTCGACTTTAGCACGCGACGTCGGGCCTCTCCACCTTACCCTCATGCTTCGCCCGAGCACACACCCACAAATTTCCCCGATCGTTGTCGTCTTCAACATCGCCGCGAGATCCAGATTGTTCTCGCTTTATCACCGCCTTCCTCGACGACAAGATCAGATCGCGATGACGCTAGATTAGCGTCATCGCCTTGCCCTTGTCATCAAAACCACAGCATCCAGACCGCATCATCAATAGCACAACGTCGTCGCCTCACTGTCGTCTTAGACTTCGCCGACCCTTCCCGCCTTTCGCCGACCGTCCTGCCTTGTCGCGCCACCGCCGCCTCTAGTTCTCGACCAAAACTCGTCGCAGCCTGCTGGGGAATGAAAGACTCAGATCTGAACCATTTTTGAAGTCCAAGCCAATATCGGCTTCGTGGCGCCGAATTCGACAGCATTGGCTCGATCGAGCCAACCTTTAGCCAGCTTGAGTTGCTAACGTCATCGGCTGGCCGAGCTGACCTGAACCGATCTTGAGCCGCCAGCTTAGCCCAAGTCGACCGAGAGCCGCCAGATCAGACCCGAACCGACCTGAGCCACCAGCGCATACCGATTTGACTAGTGAATGGAGTCGAGTTGACTCAGTTCCAACTCGGCAGATTCAGTTTAGAAGCCGTTTCAAGCCCGATTCGGGCCGTTTTTTAAAGTCTTCTTCTAGTCACGTCTAGCCTGTGTTGCAGCTGTTCCATGACTTTCATGCAAGAATTTCAGCTATTAGTTGTGGAGAATTGTCTAAAGACTCTTACAAGACTTATGCTTGAACGTGAACTACTCATCTCCTCTGGTGATATCGTAATTTGATCTAATTTTTTAATTGTTTATTTCTTGCAGACTCTAGTTGTGCATTTATTTGTAGTTAATTATGCAAAGTTATTGATTTTTATTGATATCATTTGTCAGTTGCTTAACATCATCATTTAGTATTACATTTCCTTGCATATAAAGAGTAAGCCTTTTAGGATTGTAATTTTCATCATTTAGTGCATGCATTTAGTTGTGTTTGAGTTTAAATTTTTTTCATAATCATCCGCTTGTCTGTATTCTTTTGCATTGCAGTGTATCCTAGATTAAGTTGTAGATATGTCTGAGTTTAGCATGAGATTTTCTTGCTTCTCTTAGAGTCACGAAACACAGATTCACAACATCACACTAGAGAGTAATTATCATGATTGGTATGAATCACGAAATACGGAATCACAATGTCTTACTAGAGAGCGTAAATATTATAATAGGCGTGCTGTCAGAAGAGAAGAAGTTCAATGAAAAAGAAGCATAGCACCTCCCGATTTTATGGTATATATGATCTTCACAAATTTTGTGATTGGATAGCGGACGTGGACTATTATTTTGACTTGCATGAATTTTTTGATGCGCGTAGAGTCAGTTTGCTAAGCTAAAATTCTCAGCTCTAAATTAGTGGACTACCGTAGAAAGACAATTAGAGAGAACATACTCCAGATCTATAGAGACATAGATGAAATGAAAGAAAAATTTTAAAAAAAATTTATTTCCTCTAAATCCCAATTGTTTAAAGAGTTATTTTATCTACGTCAGGGGACTTGTCTGTTATCAAGTATAAGTTTAAATTTTGAGGAGCTTGTATTTGAATGTGACTTTTAATTAAATCATCTTCTTACTATATATATGCTTTATAACGGATTGAGACCTGATTTCAAAAGAGAGCTGGTCTTATATATTATGAAATCTGTCAAAAAGACATTTTTTTTGGCTTTAGAGTCAGAATTGTCCATTTTCAAAACCGAAGAGCGGTGTTCCACATGTGAGGGATATGAACACTATGCTTACGAGTGCCCCTCGAAGTGTTCTTAGTGTGGAGAATTTGAACATTATGATTATCAGTGCCCCTTGAAGAGTCAACATATTAATATTGTGTAAATTAATGACATTGATAATTCAAAAATTATCGATGATGTCCACATTCCTTCTGAGGTTACTAGTGATGTTTGTAGATAAGTTAGTAAAAATTAGTACACCAACACTTGATAAGACTCATGTTCATGAGGAGAATATTAATGACAACTTGAATGCATTAGTTGAGTCTAGTACACATATACCTGGTCATCTCGATGTTACAGAGGATGATACTAGTAATTTTGAGCACATATTAGTGGAGTATAGTATGTCCGTATATGTTGCTGGGTATTCACTTGTCATACCTATGTTAGAGGATGGAATTGAGCATGAGACAGTCGATACAAGCATTGTTACATCTAATAAGCCATCTGAGTTCTCTCGTGCAAATTGTGATTATGTGGTTGTTCCTAACTTTTTCTCTTCTAGTGAGTCAGTGAAACTATTTACTATGATTCATCAGGTTACTCTTAATGTTTTTTTTTTAGTAAATGTTTAGAGATATTTCCTGACTTTGATCATATTTCAGTTAGTCCTAGTGATGTTATATCGTTAGTGATATCTGATTTACGTCCTCTTAGGAAACCCATATATCTTTTTTTTTCTATTTTTAAGATTTTACCTAGTGAGTTGGTTGCATTGCATTTGCCTGAAATGTATAATAAGATCCATAAAGAGATAACAATTTTCAATGAAAACTACAAATTTGCTGCCTATTCATATAGTATTTTGTAGAAATTTATAGTTAAAAATATGGTGATGATTATTATTCACTCTGAGAGGTTCCCTCTCGAAACTGTGAGACAGTTTCATGCTCAATGTATATATCCTATTAGAGTTCTAAGGAGGATTACTTCTATTACTGATGAGTTGGACTTCCCATTAGACCTTGATATCAGTTCGATTTTCAATAGAGCGGATTCGACTCTTTCAGCTGTATGTGGCTTTCCAGATCTACCATCGCTTGCAGCTTATCCGACACGGAGGCCAATCCCACCTCCATCGGTTCGGACTTGATGCACGACTGATGGTTTCCTGAACACTATCATGGCCTGATTGAGATGATTCGTGTGGGGAGCCCACCCTCGTCTAGGTCAAGTGTTTTTCATCCGGGTGAAATAATGAGGATATCACGCTGTTATGCATGCCATCAGTTCTAATTTATTTTAGTTGTTTTATTTCATTTTGAATTTAGTCTATTTTGACTTTATTTTATTATTTTTTAGTACATCGGTTATGTTCTAAAATTGGATTTTTGTAAAGCTTATAAATAAACCCAAGACTTCTCTTATTGGTATTGATTGAATGATTGAATACAAATTTTCTAGTTAAAATTCTTGAGATTGTTATATTGAGTTTTGTGTTGTGAAGCCTGTGATGTAAGAAGTGTGAAGCCCGCGGTGTAAAAGATGTGAAGCCCGAAACTTATCTAATTTTTTTTTTCCGCTTAAATCCTAATTTTCTCTTATTATTTTTTCCCCCAGAATCTAGACTCCGTCTCTCCCTTGCATTGAAGGTGACTGTGATCCACTGTATTACATCAGTATTACTTTTAAAAAAAAAGCGTAAAAGTAGTTGATATTCTCACTCATCACCCTCTTTGGATTTTGGGGGCCCCGTGACATCCGTTTCCAAATCAAAAACCCAAGCCACGTTCACAGCCGAACCTACTCGTGAAAACGGCCAAATACAAAGTAAAAGGAAAAGACGAAGGAGGTAAGCTTACTTCACCAACTGCGAGAGTGAGATCACCGCTGCCGTAACCATTCTCCAATCGACCGTTCCGTTTTTTTTCCGTCGTCAAGTAAAACAGTAAAGACAGAAACGGAAAGTTTCGACCATTACTCGTCAGCGCTGACGAGAGAATCTCGCCCCAAAACAAAACCCTCTTTTTCTCCCAGAAACTTCTCGCTCTCTTTATAAAGCGGACCCTTATTGAGAGAACTCAGGAACAAGCCCATTTCTTAATTTTTCATTAAGCCCGCAGAAAGAGCTCATACTACTCCAATGGCAGCCACTGCTGGGTGAGCTTCTACAACTAATTATTTTCTAATAATCTTTCCTGCCTTCTGGGTTTCCTTTGTATAATCTTAAAGATTGTAGCTTTTTATTGGGTTACTAAGCTTTTTGCTGTTCTTTCTGAAAAATATAGCTATGTAAAGGAGGTTCTCCCCCTACTCTTGATGCTACTGCAGACCCACCTTCTCTATTTGATGGAACTACAAGGTAAAAGATATATCTTCTTTAATTTACTCCATTATTTGTTTTTTTAAAGAATATTTTTTGGAGTTTCATTAAAGGTTTGATTTTGATTTTGGAATTTTAAAGGTTGTATATATCCTACATCTGCCCATATGCTCAGAGAACCTGGATTGCTAGAAATGCCAAGGTATTTATCCTGCATGTTGTGTATTTTTCCTTTTTTATTGTTCTGATCGTTGTGGTTGAATATCTTGTTGTTATGTATCTGTTTTACTTTTGGGGAAAAAAAATGGGATCAGGGTTTGCAAGAAAAGATAAAATTGGTCCCAATTGATCTGCAAAATAGGCCTGCTTGGTACAAGGAGAAGGTTTACTCTGGAAATAAGGTATCGTATTGCAAAAGTTTAGAATTTGCTTTTGAGAATATTTTTATGTGAATTAGTTTATTTATGTGTGAGTTTCTTTTGATAGGTTCCATCTTTGGAGCATAATAATGAAGTTAAGGGGGAGAGTCTGGATTTGATTAAATATATTGATGAGAATTTCGAAGGCCCCAAATTGCTTCCTGATGTAAGAGAAGATAAAACTCTCACTGTGATGACAATATTTGTCTTAGTTTTTGCATGTCTTTTGACATGCGCATTGGAAAAAAATGTAGGATTCTGCAAAGCAGCAGTTTGCTGAGGAGCTGTTCTCTTACAGTGATGCTTTCAATAAAGTTAACTACTCTGCATTCACCTCTAAGGGAGATGTTCCTGATGAAGTTGGTGAGTGCTGGCTTTAGATGCTTAGAAATGAGGGGAAAATGAAAAAAAGGAGAAAACCTGGTTCTTGATTTAGCTAACTTGAACTTACTAATATGAACAATCTTTATTCATTAGGTGCCGCATATGATAAATTGGAAGAAGCCCTTGGGAAATTTGATGATGGACCATTTTTTCTGGGCCAATTTAGTCTGGTAAGAACTTGATTGGCTTTGCACCTTAATATTTTTGTTAATTTTGCTTTCTCTTGCAATCGATGAAGATCTCTTACTTGAGTTATGCATTTCACGTATATTGACTAGTTATTACAACTCTATTTGCATATTTTTAATAGCCAATTATGATATGCATGAGTCATGATCCTTATAGTAGAACTTGTAGCATGCCTAGTTATGTCCTGATACAACTAGCGTTTCACCATTTCCAACCCATTTTTGCTCTTCCCAACACATTACCTTATTTTTTCCAAAGAGTGTGTGTACACTGAGGTGAATAATTACCAAGATTTTCCCTAATATTTATTCCTTTAAACATGTTGGTCCCTAATATTTATTCCTGATACAACAAGCGCTTTGGGAAGATACATAGCCAGTCTCTTTCTACAAAACGGTTCTTTCCCTTCTACATTTGGCCTGTCTACTCCAGAAAATTTAGTGTCTATTTCTCACATTGTTTACTTTGGAATCAACTCATTGTTATACTAATATGATGTGTAATTTATGAGACTGTTACTGTAATCTAATTTACGACTGATCAAGAATTAATATATCATATATGGTTATTCGCTTTCCTGTTTTTAGAACAAGTTGATTAGCTTACGGCTTCCAGCCTTGTAGAATATTAGTGTATTTTGTTAGTCTTTGTTCTGTGCTGACGTTTAACATTGTTCCTAATGTCATAATTAGGTGGATATTGCGTATGCCCTTTCTTGAAAGGTTCCTGTACTTCTTTTCAGAGGTAAAAAACTATGACGTCACCAAAGGAAGACCCAGGCTAGCAAAATGGATTGAGGTAATCCTCTATTATACCAAAACTTAAGGATAAATTGTTTCTATATTTAAATCCATGGCATACTCTCTCAGTTGTATGTTTGATGTACTAATTGTATGTGTAATCCTGAAACCATTCATTTTCACACACAACTGATTTATAAACATTACGGTAACATGAAGACATTGATCCTTGTCTCGTTGGCTCACATTTTGCCTCAGAAATGAATGCAATTTCCTACACTCATCATCTTCCCAGTACTCCAGAGTCTCTTTCAATATAGGAATATTTCAGAGGGTCGCTGACTAATTGTATAACCAATCATGCAGACCGAACTGGTCTATATGTCAAGGGCAAGCCCCCTTTCTCCCACAGCTCCCATTGCTTGGAGTTTGGGAATTTGCCTCCAAGTCAGAGTTGATGTTAGATTTGCATAAGATTGTCATCGAGCTTTAAAATATGGAATTGTGTTCTATTGCTGATCCCATCTTGATGGTACAAGACTCGGTGGTGAGGAACTAATTTATAACAGTACTAAGTTTTGATTGGGAAGTCCATTCAATGCAACATGAAAAGTAATTTTTTCCCCCTTTTAAACATGCTAAAAGGTATTCCTCATAGCGTAGCTTGCCGAAGTGTACTAGAACATTAGCTATTGGTACTTGATTTCGATTTGGAGCGAGATATTTATCCTCTGCATTTCTCTTAGCAGTATTGCTATGGCTTGCATATTCAATATGTTTATTTCCTTAAACCTTTTTGTAGGAGCTGAACAAGATTGATGCCTACACAGCAACTAAACGTGATCCTCAAGAGCTACTCGGTATCCTTAAGAAGAGATTTGGGGTAAATTCTTCTTAAACTATTCCTGTATTCTTGGATTCATCAATCTTTAGTATACTCAGATGGACAGATGCTGTACCTAGTTCACCAAATTCTCATCCTTTTTTCACAGATTGAATGAAGGATCTCTGTGCTTGCTGCAGGTTAAATTATAAGACCTACCACCTCATTTTATTTTGCATATCATAAAAAAAAGTTGCAGTCATCTTTTTTGGCTTACCGTTTTCCCCTCTTCATCCATGTCATTATCATGTCTGTTGAGAGGTTAATGCATTGCAAGAGATTTAAAGCTGCACCAGAATCTGTCTCTCTGCTTGTGATTGATAACACATCTTTGCCTCGTCTGGATGATTGCAGGTTGCACGCATTTGAGCGGAACACTAGATATGTTGCTGAGCATGCTCGGTGTCTGATGAGTAGTCTCATTGCAGTTGTTTCAGTTTGTGAAATCTTTTTAAATAAAGAATGTTGTGTTTTTTATGTATTTAGTGTTTAAAAGATATGGAGATGATGTGATTCTATGCAGAATTCTGTAAGCCCTTGTCAGGTCTAGATATAAATAAAGATTGTTCTTACATGCGCCTGTCTAATAATTATTGATTTGTGATCCTTATGATACCTTGACCTCTACCCTTTAGAACCTTCGTGAGTGGTCGAGCTACATTGTTCTCTGTTTTTCTTGTAGCTTGATGTCGAAGCTCATTGATTCTGTTACTGAACCTTGAAATCTTTATTAATTTGAGATCTCCATGAAGCTGTCGATAAAAAGTGTTATTTTATGTGCAATCTTGGAATCTGAACTAACCCTGTAATCAAAATCCATTATTAATGAAAAGAATAACAAAAAAGAAATATCAGTTCTCCTTGTAGACTGGGAGGTAAGCTTACTTTGCCTCCCTGCCTTCAACTCAAGTAAAAGGGTAAAGAAATAAAAGATGTTAACTCAAAGGGGGCCAGGGGTGAAGCAGACTCTGATTGAGACTAGGGGTGAGGCAGACTCTAATTCAGATGCATGAGGATGACGTCTCCGCCAGCCACTCAGAGGAGACTAGGAGTGCGAGGCTGACGACGAGATGGCATTATGTGAATAGGAGTGGGAGGCTGACGGTGAGGATGGCATTATGTGACTGACGGCATCTCGGAGCCATGTTTTTTGCTAGCAACTGTAGCTTGTGCTGAGTTGCTTATTATTTTGTTCTTTTGAGCCTGAGCAGATCCGTGTTCACATTACTTCCTGCCTGTTTGTTCATATGGTAATTTTGTTGTTCTTCCCTCCGGCATTACTTCGGGAGAGTGTTTTGTTATATCTACTTGTATTTTTTTGGGTGTTTTCATTGAAAACTTATTAATAATGGAAGGGATGTTTTTTTGGACTTTCGTTTACTCTAAAATAAAAAGATGTTAACCCAAGTGAAACAGTACCTATATTTTGCCGCCTTTTTCTCTTTTGCCGGAGTACCAGCACCAATGGCTTGTCATTTGTTGGCGTTTAGTATGTCTCAGTCTTTATATATCTCAAAAAAAATATCTGTCTTTATACATACAACTTCAATGGCAGTGGTTGTTGGGCTTCCTGGGTGAGCATTATTAGTATTTTTTTCCCCTTCTTCTGGTTTTTCTTTTTATTATCTTATTAAAGATTCTAATTTCTTAATGGGTTTCTTTCTTTTTTTTTTCTATTTTTTCTTTGTTTTGTTGGGTTTGATTTAGTATTGTGAAGGAGGTTCTTCCCCCTACTCTAGATGCTACAGCAGACCCACCTCCTCTCTTTGATGGAACTACAAGGTGATTTTCTGTTCTTTACATCATATTCTCGCTTGTTTTTTTTATACTTTCTGAATTTTAAATGTTGTATATAGCCTACATATGCCCATATGCCCAAAGGTCTTGGATTGCTAGGAACTCCAAGGTGCTTCCTTATTCTCAATTTGTCACATTTTGTTGAAATTTATGGAAAATGCTGACTTGGGTTGTTGTTATTTTTCTTCTATTTTTTTAATGTATTTTTTTTTGGATCAGGTTTTTGCAAGAAAAAGATGAAATTGGTACCCCTTGATCTGCAAAATAGGCCTGCTTGGTACAAGGAGAAATTGTATCCTGGAAATAAGGTACCAATTCCTTGTAAATAATTATTTTCAGTTCATTTTCACCTTTTTGTTTTTGCAATAAGTTGATTTTGATAATATACTTTATAGGTGCCTGCTTTGGAGCATAATAATGAAGTTAAGGAGAGTGTCTGGATTTAATCAAATTTATTGATGAGAAGTTTGAAGGGCCTAAGCTACTTCCTGGAAATAAGGTACCAATTCCTTGTAAATAATTATTTTCAGTTCATTTTCACCTTTTTGTTTTTGCAATAAGTTGATTTTGATAATATACTTTATAGGTGCCTGCTTTGGAGCATAATAATGAAGTTAAGGAGAGTGTCTGGATTTAATCAAATTTATTGATGAGAAGTTTGAAGGGCCTAAGCTACTTCCTGATGTAAGAGTAGACCTCTTTTAATCTCAAGGAAAATGTCGGTTTAAAATGCGAGCGTTTTGACTCGTGCTTGGATGATTTTTGTAGGATCCTGCAAAACAGCAGTTTGTCGAGGAACAGTCATCTTACAGTGATGCTTTCAACAAAGTTAAACTTCTCTGCATTTACCTGTAAGGGTGATGTGCCTGATGAAGTTGGTGAGTTTTAACTGAAAGGGAAAAGAGAGAAGAGAATAAGAACAAATTCACAGTCTTTGATAGTTACTGATCCGAACAATTGTTACTTATCAAGTGTTGCGTA
>JAVJIF010012040.1:0-102917 GCA_038442645.1 Agave tequilana | reverse complement strand
TGAGTGGAAAGCTTTTAGCCATTAAAACACACCCAAATTCACCGGGTACAGAACGCTACTGAAAGGTACATACGCAGAGCAGAAATACCCTCATATACGTACGCTAAGCAAAACAATCCCGTCAGGAATCGGAGTATGGAAGCATAGTGGTATTATACATTCTAACATTACAGTCCAAGTACATTGTTATCACAGTATGTAATCCAATATTACATGAACAAACATCACTGGAGCATATAAAAATATGAATTACAGGAGATTAGCAAAATATGAAACTGGAAGATGCTCCCGAGTTGAATAGGGAACTCAAGAGTCCGATACAGGAAATGGATTTGGAGGACCATCTAACACGTCTCACGCTTTTGCCAGGCTCCGATCCTGGGATTTGCTACGCTTCCGCTGCGCACTCCGTTCAGCAACAAGAACTCACCAATGTTCAAGCTCCAGAACCTGGACATGCAGATTCAGGGTTGTCAGGATGCAACCCAACGAATACATAAAGAATGGCGTGCACAGGCATACACTTAGGCTGTCCAAAAATTGCTACATCAGACACGAACCTCACTTAGGCTGTCCAAAAATCCTTGATATGCGAAGATTATATTGGATTATCGGTTTTTCGGGTGCCATTTACAACCCTACTCATATAGTTGCTTATATCAATAATACATAAAATTTAATTTGGAAACGAGTGAAAGAAACACAACTTTGTCCATGTATGCACTCATCATCGAAGTGAATCACAGTTATTTGAACATATAGTTCTGATTAATGAGTGAATGGTTCTTCTGATTTTAAATCATAGAAGAGACTCCGGACCTAACTCCAGCAACCAACTGAGGTCTGGTTGGCTTCTCTTTTGAGGTCTACACAAGTGTATACTTCAAGCGTCTGCTTGGACTAAAGTTTCCTTATTGATTACAAACTATTGTTGCAACTGATGACTCCATCTAATGACTCTAATTCACAGAACTCCAAAGCTAAACATTTATTTTGACCACATAATACTTGCTTAAAGATGGTAATTGGTAAATGTAAACGCTTTAATTTATCTTATTTTTTAAGATAAGAGTAAGAATTTCTTACTCATCCATCCATATGAATAAAGATAATAGTTTCTTATCTCTTTATCTAAAAAGATAAAGATAAAAATAAGAATTTCTTACTCAACTTGTTTACAGTGAGTAAATAATATTAATACTACAATTAATACTTTAACATCGCATGCTTATTCACTTCCATCTTCATTTTGCTAGGCCTTGAATAATTAATTAGTATGTATTTATGTGGTTCTAATAAATTGTAATAATAATTGATTTCTATATCTTTTGTTTTTCTTAATGATTGTATCACTAGTCCTTAATTTTAGAAGAATTATACTTTATTTATCAATGTGCGTAGTATATTATCTTATGACTTTGCGTCTACAAATGCTCCAAAGCTAATTTCTTCCAAAGTTGTCTCTCTTCTTCTAGAATACCATGAGTCTAGAAGCTCAGAGAGAGAGAGAGAGAGAGAGAAGAGAGAGAGAGAGAGAGGATCAGTTGGAGACGAAACTGAGAGACAGAATGGTGGGCATATGTCCCTGGAGTCTCGTTAACTCCCTCGCCCTAGCCGCTAAAGGAAGATCTCATAAACAAGGAAATAACCTGTATTCTGGCAAATGGAGTGAATGGTCCCCCTACTCCTCCCACTAGAGGACACTTATGCATGAGGGAAGGGAAGCAGTTGAACTGTATTCATCAGCTCCGTCCTGGGAAAAGGCCCGCTTCTGACTTCACCGTCCAAGGGCCTGCAAGGTGAAAACAACCAATCATTACACAAGAAAACCACCTCTCAGAAGCAACCAATGTATCACATTGTAGTGGTCGGTTTTCGGTCCTTGTCAAGATCACGACATGTCTCCTACTATGCCAAGCATCCAAAGTAGTCAAATGCCCTTCTGCCAGCAAACTCAACATGCCAGCAAGCCCAACATGAGCCCAAGGAAAAAGGCTCGGGGCAAACGCCCTTCTGCCAGCAAACTCAACATGCCAGCAAGCCCAACATGAGCCCAAGGAAAAAAGGCACGGGTCCTGCCCCGAGCCCACATCAATACGGAGCCATCCATATGTGTCCTCTACTCTCATATCCCTCTCGGAGACCACATCAATACTTGCTAGTTAGGTAGAAATTATTTTTAATTTCGCATTATTTGTTATAGTTATATAGCCATCACCTTACCCCTCTTGGTGATTTACACTTGGTACCAGAGCCTAATTTCTAGTATTTAGTTTGACCACCTTAGAGAGATCCTTATGCTATGTTTGTTGTTCATTCATTTGCACACTTGCTTGTATTCATGGCAGCTCATGACTTTTCTAGCATCAAGTCCCCACGCAAATTTGATGGGTTGAACTTTCCTATATGGAAGGTCAAGATGACTCTATTCCTTAAATCCCTAAGAGTTAAAGTAGCAAAGGCCATGACCAAATTTTCATTGAGCCTCGGTGAGATGAGGATACATGGTTCGATGCAATGGCTAAGGATTATGAAGCCATTGCTAAAGCCCAATATGCATTCACTCAGGCATTGAATAATGATGATCTTTCTCGTGTGATAATTGCAAGTCCTCATATGAAGTATGAAATGATTTAATTCTTACTCATAAGGGTACATCCAAAGTTAAGAGAGCCAAAATTGATCTTCTTCGTTCACAATATGAAAATTTTTTCATATACTTGATAATGAAAGTATTGATGAAATGCTCATTGCGAACTATTTCTGATTCGAATAATTCAAAAAGGGTTTCGATATCGCCATATTCAAAAATAGATGGAAAAAAATTGCGTCCAATAGGATTTGATCCTATACCAAAGGTTTAGAAGACCTCTATCTTTTATCATTGCGTCCAACAAGAAAAGTTCTTCTAATTCTTGGAATTTTCTAGAATATTTTTCTCTTGAATATCATTCAAAACAGTTTCGGATTGCTGAGTATTCCACCAATTAATAATCCAAGGTTCCAGAATTTTGGAGGGAGTTATTGTCTATCGTTGGCCTCTATGTTAGAATCAGTCAGGGAGGCCTGAGAGGCAGTGATTTACCCTGTGGCGGATGTCAGCAGTTCGAGTCCGCTTATCTCTAGCCCGTGAACTTTAAGGACAATGATAACCCCACCATTAACTACTTTATTTTCATTTATTAATTTCATAGTAATAGAAATACAGGTCCTACCGAGAGTACTTGAGTTACCAAGATTACTAATAGTTTATCTTCTTTAGGTGACTCCATTGATAATTACCAAAAGATAAGGAAGTAATTAGAACTCTTCCCAAATCATGGGAAGTGAAGGTTACAACCTTGAAGGAGCTAAATATAAAGAGGAAATGAACTTCTCCGAATTCATCAGAAATCTCAAGAACCACGAGATGAAGATGAAGGTACGAGAAGAAAGAGAGCCTCAAAAAAAGAAAGCTATTGCCTTAGAGCATCCCCATCCATACCAGAGAAAAAAATTTTATGGATGGAAAATGAAGAAGAAGATTTTGCCATACTCATTAGAAAGGTGGGCAAGATGTTCTATAACAAGGTAAGAAGGAGTAACTTTAGAGGGTCAAGGCCACAAGGCAAAAATGAAAGAAAGAAAGAAGAAATGGGTCCATGCTATCATTGCAAGAAGTCATGACACCTAATAGCGGATTGTTCATCTCTTCAAGCGACCACATCAAGAAGAAGGCACACAAAAAAGGCCATGGTGGCCACTTGGGATGATTCGGAGACCGAATCAAAAGAAAAAGTTGACACCGCAAATATTTGCTTCATGGCAAATAGAGATGAAGTATCAAAGGTAACATTTGAAAGCTCTCTTGATGAAGATGACTTGACTATGGATGAGCTTGAAAGATTTTTTAAAGAATTACAAGAACAATATGAGAATTTCAAAATTTCAAAATAAAAAGTTGAAAAATAAAATTATTGAAAAATAAGTTGGATATTGCTTTGAAAAATGATTTATCAATTTGTTTTGAAAAGACCAAAAGATTTTGAGGATCACAAACATATTTGCAAGGGTAAAAGCCCCAATGTTGTTTTTGATAAAAAAGAATTTTTGGATATTCAAAATTAAATTGATATTTGGACTCTACTTTAAAAAAACGTGTTTTGATATGAGTAATATTAGTTCTATGTTTCCAAAGGGCAAACTCATAAGAAACTCACCTCTTCACAAAACACACAAAGCATTCTAGCAATGAACATCACACACATACATGCATGGCAAAGTGTACACGTGTACAGATTGTGGCCTGAAAGGTCATTTAGCCAAATTTTGCTATTCTAGACTAAATATGAAAAATAAAAATATTTGGGTTCGTGACATTACTAACAATATAGGACCCAAAATATTTGGATGCCAAAGAATTCTCCTAAAATTTTTGATGTAGGTGAGTCCTCCAAGAAGTCGGGGGAGACATCACCTTGGTGGTGGATGCATTGGAGCATGATGAAGATATAAATTTAATGCATCACTATCAAGAGAGTTAGGTGGAAGTCAACCATCTCTTTTTAGAGAAATACTTGCGTATATCGGTAACATCTCCAAAATAATTGAGTTAAAAAAATGGCATACATGCTTGGGATTGTCTATAGTTTAATGTCGTTCAATTGATTAGTGTATACTTTACATTGATTACATGATCATTGTTTTCCATTGATTATGAAAAACTTACAAGTTTTGTAGAGTTTACAAGTATAGAAAGATTACCAGAAATCTACAGCTGCTTTGGAGAAGGAGTCTGGTCAGCACGCGGCCGCTTTATCCCTTTGGTCACACAAAAGATCAATATCGAATCTGCCACCTGGGAATTCCTTCTCACCTGGTTCGAGAATTTTCTTGTACGTGGAGAAGCTTGGTGAGGTCCAGATTAACTTGGGTGTCAGAACCCTGATTTAGTCCAAAGAACTTATGAAAAAAACGTGCTGTTGTTGGAAACTTTACGCTAAAGAACTCACATTCTTGTTATAAAGAAGGATATCTTCTCTGTTTTTTCTCTCGCTTTATCTGGCCAAAGAGTCTTCTTTTCCTTTAGCCTACAATCGGCTATTTATAGGCCAAGTAAGGGATTGTAAAAATCAATTAAAAGCTTTAAATACAAATATTGCAATCTTCTGATGAAGATAGAATAGTTATGGGCGAAGCTAGTTTAGCCTATAGTGAGGATAGTTTGGCCGATGGCGAGTCTAGCTTGCCAGGTTGTCAACAGTTAAAGGAATTTATATCCTTGATTATCACTTTTAATTGAGAGATTTGAATTCTCAGATTATCTCTTTTAACAGAGATATTTGAATCACTAAGGGATTTGAATCTCTTGATTATCTCAACTAAATCAGTATGATGACCAATCAAAAGGATTATTCTCTTTAAATCCGTTCAAGGGTCTTGGGAAGGTCAAATGACCTGGAGCTTCGCTTTTTGGTGAAGCTAAGCCTTTGGCGGGGCTAAAAAGCTTATAGCGAAGCTATCACTCAGCTCTTCACAGAGCTATCTACTAGCTTGCGGCGAAGTTATAGTTCAGCTCTTCACAGAGTTAGCCCAAAGCCCATAGTGAGGCTATACTTTTGTTTGGCATTATTAGCTTTTTTTGAGAATGCTACAACTTCTGGTGAAGCTATGACTTAGCTTAGTAAAGCTAAGTAAAGCTTCATGTGAAGCTGAAAAATGTAGCCAGTTGGCTCCGCAATGCGAAACTAGAGTTTAACTCTTTTGTGCTTGCTAATGGATTGGTCATCAGCCTGTTTTATGGCTTGTCTTTTTGAAGTGTCGATAAGTCAAACATTGTTCTGATCAATTGAAGAGACTGTTTGGGAGTTTGTCTTCTGTAACTGTCAATAATCATGTTAGCTATTTTTAGACACGATACATGATTTCATTTGACCACATGCTCATGTTAATAGTTTAGTTCCTATTGTTAGTACTTTCATGCTTTATTAGATTATCTTCATGCGTAGGAACAACTGATTGACAACATGTTCTATATATGTACTTTTGCATTTCTATTTCTTTGATTTCAGATGATACTTTCATCCTGTTGAATACCATGTTTATATCTTGAGATCATCACTTTTAGTTTTTAATCAAAATGATTTTTAGAATTTAATTCTTTATTAAGCAACTCAAATAAGAAAAGCAAAGAGCACCTCCACTCATAACTTAAAGGAATGATGAGGAGAAGTTCAGAGCCTGTCAAGAGAATACAACTTCATTTTTATTTAATTGGTTTAATTTATGAATTAAATCTATGTATGATTTTTGTGAGATTTTTTTTAGTATTTTTGAGAAACTATTTGTAAAAATATTTTTTTAAATTCTTGGATCATAGATTGTCTCTAGATATTTATTACAATTTATAGGATTTCATAAAATTATTTTTAAAATTTTATTTTATGAAAATCTGTTTTATTTTAAAAAATTGTACTTACCCTTATTTGTGGAGCGGCGACCGATCGACCGTGTGAGTCTCAGGACTTACTGAATTGCTGCAATCAACTGGATATATTCTATAGTGTAATTCATCATTCAGACAACCTATTTTAAGACAGTGGTGTCAGTCACTACTTAACTTTAAAGTATTATGTTAATGCATAAAAGTTACAACCAATAAACTAGTAGTTTATTCCTTTGTAAATCATGTTTGTGATAGATCCACAGTGACAATGCTTATAAGTTACAAACTATTTTAAGACATTAATGGGTCATCTGATGACCATTGGCTAGTTTTAGCCATTGTGGCAATGCTTATAAGTTACAAAAAACCAAACAATCTGCTCATTGGTAAAATATATTAGCACAGTTGATAGCCAGTGAAAAGTATTTGGTGTGACATATTGATCGATAACTATATATAACATGGCATAATCAGCTTTCGACATATATGGATCAAGATTTGCGAACACAGTTTTAGTTTTGGTCACTTTTGAAAATGTTAGTCTCACCCACCATCAATTATTTTGATGATCTTTCACTTGATCTCAGTGCCAGTTTTTGATTAATAAAGTTCTGCCCGGTTATGTTTATGAGGGCACTTTATGTATAGGTAAAAAGTCTTTAACCCCCATGAAAACCCCGTTTTAAAAACACCCCGGTGCTTTTCACTTTTCAAAAACCCTTTCATACACATGTTTTGGGTGTCCCACCTCTCACTCATGTATTTGAGTGAGTTGGAGAATTTGGGTGGGATAAATTTCCTATTATGCCCTCCTGCACTCATCTTCTTCTTCATCTCTCTCCAAAAAAGAAGATCCAATCCTTCTTCAACTCTCTTCTTCTTCTCCATATCTCCTCTTTCATTTTATCTATATCTTAGATCTAAAAATCTATGTTCTTCTAAACACAAAAATGTAAATAAACCCATCAGAACCTCATTCTTTCTTTTATTCAAAATTGCTCAATCTTTTAGATCGAAGAAGCTAAACCTAAAAAACTCATGTTTTCTTTCTTCTTTCCCCATCTCTCATAGAAAAAAAAACCTAAAGTCTAAAAAAACCTCAGTTTTCTCCATCTCTCATATATGAGAATATAAACCCAAAAGACCACTTTCTATCTTTTTTCTACGTCTCTCAACTCAAAAAAGCGCAAAGATTTAGAGAAAACTCTTCTTTTTCTCTTTCTCTCTCTTCTCTCTATCTCATCCAACTCTCTTCCCTTCCCTTCATTTGATTGCAGATTATATCGCACAACTATTGGTTGATGAGGGGTGTCTCTTTTCATAGATGTCTCTTTCAATAAAGTAAATCTCAATGTCTTTATTGAGCATGGGTTGATAAAAGATTGAAGTTTTCTCTATGAAAAAAACAATTTTTTGTTATATTTGAAGTGTTAAAAGTTTTCATGAAATGTGTTCTCTTGAAAAATGGAGAAAGATGAAGAGTCTTGTGTTTGCGCAAATTGTCTACTTTTTATGTAAGTTATCCACTATTAATGATAAGTTATCTACTTTTTTCTGTTAACAATTTTTTCATCTTAATTTTACATTATTCAATTTTATTTTTACATATTTATGATTATATGTAAACTACCTAGTTTTATTTTTAAGTACCTACATTTAAACTGTCTACATTTATATATAAATTATCCATCTTTAATTTAGATTATCTATATTTATGTCTCAAATAACTATATTTACATGTAAATTATCTGTATTTATTTTAAATTGTTTACCTTTTAGTTTAATATATCTTGTTTTTAAGTTACCCTATTTACCTTTCTTGTGAAATAGTCTACTTTTTAGTTCAATATGTCTCTTTTTGATATAAAATTGTTCACTTATTAAATCAGATGTCTACTTTTCATAAAAACTATCCACCTTTTATTTCAATATATTTATTTTTGCTATAAAATTGTCCATTTTTAAGTTTAATATGTCAACTATCCATCTTTTTAGTCTAATATGCCTATCTTCTGTATAAAATTGTCCATTTTTTAGTTCACAATATCTACATTTCATATAAAATTGTTCACCTTTTAGTTCAATATGTAGGAAGAGGAGGAAGTCGAGGAAGTCGACGGCCAAAGAAATCAGCACAGCAGCAGAGGGAATCAGCATCTACAGCAGGAGAAGGTCGACCGGTCCGGTCGACCGTCGGCAGAAGCAGCAGAACGGTCGACCGGTCCGGTCGACCGTCGTGCACAAACGTACACGGGGCGTAGCGGTCGACCGGCCCGGTCGACCGCAGAAGGAGAGCGATCGACTGCCCGGTCGACCGATTGAAAGTGCCTAACTCTCGGTTAGGCACGGTCGACAGGCGCGGTCGACCGTTGGTTGGGGTCGGTCGACCGACAGTCGAGATGGGCTGTTTCGGGAAACTGCTGATTTGGAAATCAGTTCAAATTGGAAACTGATTCCTAGGGTTTTCTTTGGGGGTATATATATGAGAGGCAGAGCTCTCTTTATTATAATGCTGAAAACATTGTATTGATTCTCCAATCAATAGAAAAACTCTCTCTTCCTTGCCCCGAGGACGTAGGCGAAATTGGCCTAACCTCGTTAAATCTGATTTTGTGTTCTTCTCTTTACTTGTGTGTTATTTGCTGTTGGTGATACTGTTATTTTGCATCTGGGATCTAGGGTTTCCTCTACGTGATTGTTGTTCGGCACACAACAAGTGGTATCAGAGCATCCCAGGTTCGTCGTGGGATTGTCTGGCGATTCGGAGGGCATCGGTTGCTGATTTGGTGGAGATCGTGTGTCGATCTCAGATCAGTGTTGGTTTTGTTCGTAGGATCGTGTGTCGATCTCAGAACAGCGCGAGGAGTGCTCAAGGAATCATTGGAGGAAAAGATTTGGTCAGAAACTCATCTAGGGTTTCGTGAGAAGGTAAAGATTTGATTTTTATCAAGTTGTTTATCTTTCTCCGTTTGGTATTTTCGCATTACATAGAGGATCCAATTAGAGAGATGGCAGAAGAAAGTACATCAGTGAGGACCATGAATCCTCATCCGGGGATTGGCGTGGTGAAGTTTAACGGCACTAACAATTTTGGCATGTGGAGGTGCAAGGTGATGGATGCCCTGAATGCATCTAACCTCGAGGATACTCTACTTCTGGAGAAGAAGCGAAGCACAACCACTGAAGAAGAGTGGGAGAAGATGAACCGATCTGCGTGTGGTTTGATAAGATCGTGTCTAATACAAGACATTAAATATCTTGTGTTACACGAGACATCTGCGAAGCAGTTGTGGGAGATCCTTGAAAGAAAATATCTGACCAAGAGTATTGACTCGAGACTGCAGCTGAAGAGCAAGCTGTATGGGTTTCAGATGAAGAAGGGATGCTCCGTGAATGAACATATAAATCGCTACACGAAGCTTCTTAAAGATTTGGTCAATGTGAATGTCAAGATAGATGAAGAAGATAAAGCGGTAATCCTCTTGAACTCTCTCCCTGCAGAAGAGTATGAGACGTTTACCTTAACCTTCATAAATGGTAGACAGACCCTTGACTATCATGAAGTGTCGTCTGCTTTGGCAAATTATGAGACAAGGAGAAAGGAAAGACAACCTTCTCATGCAAGCTCATCAGCAGAGGTGCTAGCAGTAAGAGGCAGGGGTTCATATAGGAAAGGCAAAGATGATAAAGGGAGATCGAAGTCCAGGCCAGGTTTTCGAGATCTGAAGAAGAACCAGTGTGCCTTCTGCAGAGAATTAGGGCAGTGGAAAGTGGACTGTCCAAAGGTCAAAGGGAAGAAGAAGGAGTCTAAGACTGAGGCAAATCTAGCAAAGGTGGCCAGTACTCAGAGCAGTACTTCATAGGCAGGTGGATCAGACTCGGACTCGTCGGTTTTCTCATTCTCTGTCACTACTCCCATCATTGGCTACTCAGGAAAATGAGTGGATTCTGGATACTGGCGCTACATACCATGTGTGCCCTAATAGGGAATGATTTTCTAGCTTTGAGAAGCTGGAGGGGTGTTCAGTCGTTATGGGCGAGATCATCCATGTATCATGGAGGGTGTAGGAACGATCCAGATCAAGATGTTTGATGGGATGGTAAGGGAACTGAAGGAAGTGAGGTATGTACCTCAACTGAATAGAAACCTAATCTCTGTTGGAGCTTTGGAGACATTGGGTCTTACGGTGTCAATAAAGGAAGGAGTCCTTAAGATGACCAAAGGCTCAATGGTGGTATTGAAGGCCGTTCGCAGGAACAATCTTTACTACTTGAATGGTAGTACTGTTACAGGACAAGTGGCAGCTTCTACTAGTTCAGATGAAGACTCAACCAGGCTGTGGCATATGAGGCTGGGACATGCAGGAGAAAAGTCGTTGCAAACTCTTGCAAGATAAGGCGTATTGAAGGGTGCCGGAACCTACAAGATGAAATTTTGTGAACACTGTATCATCGGGAAGAAGATCAAGGTGAAGTTCGGCACAGCAACACATTGCACCGAGGGGATTCTGGACTATGTTCATACTGACGTTTGGGGACCTACCAAGACTGCATCAATTGGAGGTAACCATTACTTTGTGTCGTTTATTGATGATTATTCTAGGCGTTGTTGGGTATATACCATGAGACACAAAGGGGAAGTCCTAGAATTGTTTGTGAAGTGGAAGAAGAACTTGGAGAGAAGCACGGGAAGGAAAATCAAGGTCCTCCGTTCAGATAATGGAGGAGAATACAAGTCTGATCCTTTCCTACAGCTATGTCTTGATGAGGGCATAGAGAGATACTTCACAGTGAGAGAGACACCGTAACAGAACGGGGTAGCGGAAAGGATGAACAAGACTTTGCTAGAGAAGGTCCGGTGTATGTTGTCCAATGCCAGTTTATCGAAGAACTTCTGGGCTGAGGCTTTGGCATATGCATGCTATCTTGTGAACAGGTTGCCTTCGTCTGTGATAGGGAGGAAAACTCCTCTCGAGGTTTGGTCAGGAAAAATAGCTGCTGACTATGATTTACTAAGGATGTTTGGTTGTCCAGCCTATTATCATGTCAAGGATGATAAGTTAGACCCAAGAGCAAAGAAGGGCGTGTTCGTCAGTTTCAAGAAGGGAATCAAAGGGTTCAAGATGTGGGATCCAACGGACAGGAAATTTCTTCTCAGCAGGGATGTCACATTTGATGAGGCTTCTATGATGAAGCCTAAGGTCTCTCAGCAGGTGGAGACTAGCAAGACCAAAGATGTATCACAGCAGGTGGAGAATGATGCTAATCCACTATCTCTAGAGAGGTCAGCATCGGTTAGGATCATACCTAGGGTGACACAAGGTAATGATCAAGCAGATGAGATAGATGCTGATGATGAAGAGGGTCAAGAACAGGTCATGGGTGATGTTTCTGACTCTACTGCAGTTGGAAGACCAAGGAGAAACACAAGAAAACTAGGTTGGCTCACTAGAGATATGGTCGTGGCGTATGCACTTCCGGTCGTTGAGGAGGCTGTCCCGTCCACCTTCAAAGAAGCTGATATCAGTTCAGAGTCAAAGATGTGGAAAGAAGCCATGGAAGAAGAGATGAAGTCTCTCTACAAGAATGACACTTGGGAACTCACTAGGTTGCCTAAAGGGAAGAAGGCGATAGGCTGTAAATGGGTGTATGCAAAGAAGCAAGAATCTCGTCAAGAAGATATGGTGCGCTACAAGGCCAGATTGGTAGCAAAAGGCTATGCTCAAAGGGAAGGAATTGACTACAATGAGGTATTTTCTCCAGTTGTAAAGCATTCGTCAATTCGTATCTTATTGGCTTTGGTGGCATAGTACGAGTTGGACCTTGATCAACTCGATATAAAGACCGCCTTTCTCCATGGCGATCTGGATGAAGAGATCTATATATCTCAGCCAACAGGGTTTAAGACTGCAGGTAAAGAAGAGATGGTATGTAAGCTGAAGAAGTCACTATATGGACTAAAGCAGTCTCCAAGACAGTGGTACAAGCGGTTCGACAGCTTCATCAGAGGAAAGAGGTACACACGTAGCCACTATGACCCATGTGTGTACTACAACAAGCTACCGACAGGGGAGTATATCTATTTACTATTGTATGTAGATGATATGCTTATTGCTTCAAGGTCTAGATCTGCGATTGATGCACTGAAGAGGGATCTATCTTCTGAGTTTGAGATGAAGGATCTTGGTGAAGTAAGGAAGGTGCTAGGTATGGAAATCACACGAGACCGAAGGGTTGGCGGGGTGAGCTTGACACAGAAGGGGTATTTGCAAAAGGTACTTCAGAGGTTCAACATCGGCAAGGATACGAAGTCTGTAAGTACACCACTGGCTCCTCATTTCAAGTTATCTGCTATGATGTCTCCAAAGAATGTTGAAGAACGTGAGTACATGACTCACGTCCCATATGCTAGCGCAGTCGGTAGTCTTATGTATGCTATGGTGTGTACGAGACTAGATCTGTCACAAGCTGTCTCTATGGTCAGTAGGTATATGCACGATCCGGGACAGGGTTATTGGGAGGCAGTGAAGTGGATTCTGCGGTACATTAAAGGTACCATTGATGTTGGTCTGGTATTTGAGAAGGACTCCACAGGGAAGCAGGATTGTATCGGATATGTTGATTCTGACTATGCTGGTGATCTTGACAAGCGCCGGTCTACAACAGGGTATGTCTTTACATTCTCTCAAGCACCGGTGAGTTGGCACTCTATTTTACAGTCTACCGTCGCGTTGTCTACTACAGAGGCCGAGTATATGCCATGACGAAGGCTATGAAGGAGGCAATTTGGCTTCAAGACTTGCTTGATGACTTGGGGGTGGATCAGGATCTTCTGAAGATTAACTGTGACAGTATGAGTGCTATTTATTTAGCCAAGAACCAGGTATATCATGCACAGACGAAGCACATCGACGTCAGGTTCCATTTTGTTCGGGAGATTCTAGATGAGGGTGATATTGAGCTGCTGAAGATACACACATCAGAAAATCCTACCGACATGCTTACCAAGGTGGTGTCAGGAGTCAAGTTTGCACATTGCAAAACTTTGCTCCATGTCCTTCAAGTAGCATGAGCTTGTTGAAGCTCCTTTGGATGAACTACAGATGGCTTGATCCCTTGGGCAGGGTAGGTAGGCAACCACACTGGTGCAGCCACTTTCGAGTCGATGGTTAGTATGTTAATTCGGCTCAGATTTGGAGAAATCTTCATCGAGGTGGAGAATTGTAGGAAGAGAGAGGAAGTCGAGGAAGTCGACGGCCAAAAAAATCAGCACAGCAGTAGAGGGAATCAACATCTACAGCAGGAGAATGGTCGACCGGTCCGGTCGACCGTCGGCAGAAGCAGCACAACGGTCGACCGGTCCGGTCGACCGTCGTGCACAAACGTGCACGGGGCGTAGCGGTCGACCGGCCCGGTCGACCGCAGAAGGAGAGCGATCGACCGCCCGGTCGACCGACTGAAAGTGCCTAACTCTCAGTTAGGCACTGTCGACCGGCGCGGTCGACCGTTGGTTGGGGTCGGTCGACCGACCGGTCGACCGACAGTCGAGATGGGCTGTTTCGAAAAACTGCTGATTTGAAAATTAGTTCAAATTGGAAACTGATTCCTAGGGTTTTCTTTGGGGGTATATATATGAGAGGCAGAGCTCTCTTTATTGTAATGCTGAAAACATTGTATTGATTCTCCAATCAATAGAAAAACTCTCTCTTCCTTGCCCCGAGGACATAGGCGAAATTGGCCTAACCTCGTTAAATCTGGTTTTGTGTTCTTCTCTTTGCTTATGTGTTATTTGCTGTTGGTGGTACCGTTATTTTGCATCTGGGATCTAGGGTTTCCTCTACGTGGTTGTTGTTCGGGGCACAACACAATATAATCTACCTTTGCTATAAAACTGTCCATGTTTAAGTTCACTATTTCAACCTTTCTTATTAAATTGTCTACATTTTAGTCTAATATGTCTACCTTTCATATAAAAATGTCCACTTTTTAATTTAGTATATATGCATTTCATAAAACTATCTACCTTTTAGTTCAATATATCTACTTTTAGTATAAAATTGTTCACTTTTAAATCTAGTGTGTCTACTTTTCGTATAAAATTGTCTATCTTTTTAGTCCAATATATGTATCTTTTGTATAAAATTGTCATCTTTTTAGCAAATAAGTCTACTTTACGAATAAAACTGTCCACATTTTTTCAGCATTTTTGCCTTTTACATGAAAGCATCTACATCTTAACTTAGTATATTTATTTTTTATGATGAATTTTACCTGATAATTTAGTACATTTTTCTTTTTGATAAAGATTGTTTACTTTTTAGTTCAACATGTCTACCTTTCATAAGATTTTCTACCTTATATTTCAGTAAATTTATTATTCTCATATTAGTGAAAACACTTGGGAATATTGTTGCGATAAAAGAATTCAAAAAATTAAATTTATAAAAAAAAGGCTAAGAGAAAAAATAATAGCCCAATGAGTTTATAAGAAAAAAACTATATAGAAAATCTCTTACTTTTATTTTGCTAATTAAATATTATAGAAGAAAAAAGTAGACACTTTCTCGTAAAATAAACATTTTAAAGATTTAAAACCAAAAATACTAGCATTAAATGCTATTGCAACTTCAAATATGACAAATCTCACACTTCAAGATTTTATTGAAAGAAAATCCTACAAGACAACTGCAACTGTGCAAGTTTGATTCTACAAATGAATAATTTTCGAGCCTACACCTTTTTCTGCATGTGGCGCATTTAATTCGCCTCACATGTTCTCGCTTGCATGAGCATATTCTGATCCAATTTTAAAGGGGCAATATAGAGATTACAAAAATACATCGTATCTTGTATTGCCTTTTTGTGGGACAAAGTTCTAAGCACATGGGAAACTTGGTCAAAGGACTTTTTGGAAAGTGAGGAAGCACCAATGGGTTTTAAGAAAGGGGATCTTTTTTCAGGGGGTTAAAGATAATTTTCCCTTATATAAAAATAATTCAAACAGGAGATGCGATAGTTAACTTTACAGGATGCAACATGAAATGAGTCTTGAGAAAAACATGTATTATTTAAGGGATTAAATGTAAAAATGCACTATAGATCCATAACAAGTTATCAGGTTGGATTTTAGGTCATATTTGTAGCACAAAATTGAAACATTTTGTATAAGTTAATGGGTTAGCTCATGGGTCATATTTACAACAAAACACACCAACTTTCTGATAAGTTAATGAGTTGGGTTGATTTTAACTCGATGCATGTTGCTTTAAAGCTTAAAACCACTGTGATGAGAAAGAGACACTGAGATAGAGACAGCCGCTGCTGCAAATAATAGAGGGTGCTGCTGCAGCAGCAAAAGGATTAGTACTGGTGGAGGAGATTCTCAGGTATGTCAATCCCCCACCCCACGCCAGCAAAAGTTAATGGGTTATGAGTCACAAGGAAGCATACCTGATGCTTGCGGGGAAGATGCAACTCCCAAAAGAATGTGAAGAATCGCTGCCTGACATGTGCATGATGAATGAGAAAGAAGCTCCAAAAGCCTATGGATAATAAATTCTGACTGCATCTGGTGTCCCTCCTTATCTGCAGATGATAATTCCCAGTGCCCGGAGTTTGAAACAATATTTGCTATAGTTGATGCTGAAAGGAGCTTTAGATCATCTTGCTGAGTTGTGAAGAGAATGTTTGTGAGGGCTCGAAGCACACCCATATCTGTTGGGAAATATGAATAATATATGTGAATCTTTGAGTTGAATTACAGCGAGATCCGTTGATTGAATCAATTGGATAATGGTTGAAGTGTGTTCTCCTTCCATTGGGGATGAACGTGGTATATTCACATGTTTAATTCCGACTTCGAATAAATGAGATATTCAAGTCTGAAGTTTGCTTAATTCAAAGCCAAAAGGGGACGAAAGGTAGCTAAAAGCATTTAGTCTCACATTGGCCATGGAATGGAAGTTTGAAGTGTTTAAATAGAGAAAAATGAGAATAAAGGGTGTGCCCTTTGAGTACTTGGAGTTTTCGCGCGCGATTAAGGGGAAACCATGCTCCCGCGCGCGCGCTGCCACTGGCGGCGGCCGGCCGGATCCGGAGCGGGAGGGGGAACCCAGCCCGGTTCTTTTAGAACCGGGTCTCATGGGTCTAGGTTACCGCGGTTCGTACCCGCTCCGTCATCCGAATTCGAACCCGAATCAGCGCAGCATGGCTATCAGCAAACCGCCGCGAACACTTGCGCGGTTGCTGTCTGAAATGAACCATTGCAACCGTTCGGTTGGGTTCGGACCATTTTACCCCTCCCGGAGCGCTATAAATTGCGCTCCGTTTTTCTCAAACAAAACATACTAAAAACATTTCAACATACAGAAACAGAAATCCTTCTTCTGCATTCTGAAGTGGGACTTCTACAAATTCAGATTCAGAAGAGACTTCCAACAGGAAGTGAGAATTCTGCAACTCGAATTCTGAAAAAAATTCATTCTGAAAGAAGGTTCAGAAAATTCAACAGATTCTTTAAAAGATTGTTGTCTAAATCTGTAACTTTCAAAGAAGAATATTCTTCTACCTTCCTCCTTTTTCTAGTCTTGGTCATGCTGCTTTGATAATCTTGTGAAGGTATTGGTTAATTACGGTTTGACCGTACGGTGATTTGGTAGTGCTATCCAAATACCGTGAAGGAGTGTTGTATCTTGGGAGACCAGCGTCCAGTATCCCATTAGCACCATTACGGGGGACGTAATTTTCTTAAGGAGATTCGTTATAAGCGTAACTTACTCCAAGTACTGTATTAGTGAATTAATTCTCTTTATACAGGGGTTATACTGATATTCAGTATATTGAGACTGACTTATACCAGTCTAATTAGTGTTTAATCAAGAAAGGTCATTGAAAGGCGGTTCTTTAATTAAGGAACGTTCTATTGAACGGAAAACCTCCCACCTGATATTCACCGACCTGGCCAATTAGATCTGTGATATTGATTAGTTGCCAGATTGATCCTAGAAACTAACAATCTGAAGATATTTATCTGAAGTTTCTTACTTATGTTCTGTTTAAACTTGCAGAAAATGTCTGAGACTAATCAAGACAGCTCAAGTAAGGCACCAAACATGCAGATACAAGCTTTGATTCCTACTCCACTTCCTAACCCGAAGCCAGAGAAGTCAGGAAATTTGATGGCACAGAATTCAAGAGGTGACAATAGAAGATGCTCTTCTACTTGACTACTCTGCATCTGCCCAAATTCATGCAAGAAGATTCACCAGAACTCGGAACTGATCGGGACTCAGTCCTTGCAGTCGATGTATGGACTCAAGGTGACTTCCTTTGCTGAAACTATATTTTGAATGGACTGGATGACTCTCTTTATAATGTCTACAATCCTATCACAACGGCAAAGAAGTTATGGGCCAGTCTTGATAAGAAGTATAAGACTGAGGATGTCGGTACCAAGAAGTTCATCGTAGGACGATTTCTAGAGTACAAGATGGTAGACAACAAGACAGTGATCAGTCAGGTGCAAGAGTTTCAACTTATCTTACACGAGATAGAGACCGAAGGTATAATTCTACCTGAAACTTTTCAGGTTGCTACTATCATGGAGAAACTCCCACTTACTTGGAGAGATTTCAAGAACTATCTGAAACACAAGCGCAAGGAGCTGTAGTTGGAAGATCTCATTGTGAGGCTTCGAATTGAGAAGGACAACAGAAAGTCTGAGAAAAGAAGCAGTAAGATCTCCTATGAAGCCAAGGCCAATGTGATTAAAGACTAAAAGGGGAAAGCATCTACTTTCAAAGGCTTAAAGCGGAAGAAGACTGCCCAAGGGTACAAAGGCAAGGTCCAAGAAGGTAATAACATGCGCTTCAAGAGAACTTACTACATCTGCAACAAAGAGGGGCATAAGGCGAATGATTGTCCCAGCCATCTCAAACAGAACAAGAATCTTATTGGTGGTCTTTTTAAAGACAATGTTGCAGTGGTGGACAAAAAGTCTATGTATTTATACCCAAAGCTTATAAATAAAGAAAAATCTTATATTTATTTGCTTGAGTCTCCTACTTTATAGCATGCTAGATTAGAGCATGTAAATTATAAGTCATTAAAAAAAACTTGTCTAATTTAGGATATATTCCTAAACTCAAATTGGAAGAAATTCGCAAGTGTGAGATTTGTGTTGAGGCCAAGTTAGCGAAAAATTCATTTCACTCAATTGATCGAAATACAGACCCTTTAAGGTTAATTCATAGCGATCTGTGTGACTTGAAGTTTATGCCAACTAAATGCGGAAAAAAGTATTTTATAACTTTTATTGATGACTGTACAAGATACTGTTATGTATATCTTTTAAACAGTAAGGATGAGACAATGAATATGTTTATAACATATAAGCCAAAGTTGAAAATCAACTCAACAAGGATATCAAGATTCTAAAATCCGATAAAGGCGGAGAATATGAATCAAATGATTTTAGTGAGTTATGTGCTAAATTTAGTATAATCCATCAAACTACAGCATCATATACTCCTCAGCAAAATGGAATTACTGGACGGAAGAACAAAACTTTGAAGGAGACGGTCAATTCCATGCTCGTAAGTTCGGAGCTCCGTACTCTGTTAACTGCAAAGTATATTCTAAACAGAGTATCCCACAAGAAACTTGGTCTTATACCATTTGAGTTATGGCATGGAAGGACACCTTCCTATCATTACCTTAAAATGTGAGAGTGCCTTGCAAAGGTGCTAGCACCATTACCTAAAAAAGACTAAGTTGGGAGCAAGAACTATGGACTGCATATTCATAAGCTACATCTTGAATAGTAGTGCCTACAGATTTCTAATTCATAATCAGAAATACTAAATATTCATGTAAACATGATTATCGAATCTAGAGATGTTGTGTTCTTTGAAGATATTTTCCATATAAACGGGAAACAGATAAGACTTCTGAGAAAAGAACACATGAGATGGCGTTCAGAGACGAAAGCCCCGAGGAACCGATTGTTAATGCAGAAATTGAACCAAGAAGAAGTCAGAGATCTAGAATCTCAAAATCTTTTGGTCCAGATTTCATAGCATATACTATTAAAAGTGAGCCTCAAACATTTAAAGAGGGTATGTCTACCCCAGAAGTATAAATGTAGAAAGAAGCTATAAATAGTGAAATAGAATCCATACTAAGTAATCATACTTGAGAATTGGCAAACTTATCTCATGACAGTAAACCAATTGAATGTAAGTGGATTTTGAAAAAAAAATTAAAACCCAATAGATCTATCGATAAGTACAAGGCTAGATTGGTAGCCAAAGGCTATCGACAAAAGGAAGGACTTGACTACTTCGATACTTATTCACCAGTAACAAGAATAACCTCCATTCGATATTGATTGCAATTGCAGTATTGCATAACTTAGATATCCATCAAATGGATATCAAGACTGCATTCTTAAACGGTGAATTAAATGAAGAAATATATATGGAGCAACCTTAAGGATTTATAGTCAAGGGCCAAGAACACAAAGTGTATAAATTGGAAAAATCCTTATACGGTCTAAAGCAGGCTCCAAAACAATGGCATGAGAATTTGATAGTGTCATGATCAAAGATGGTTTCACTATCAATGAATGCGACAAGTGTGTTTACACTAAAATAGTTAAAAATGCATGTATCATTATTTGTCTTTATATAGACGACATGGTGATACTTGGGACTAATATTAAAATTATTAAGTTCACTAAGAAAATGTTATCCAACAGTTTTGATATGAAGAATTTGAGGGTTGCTGATGTAATTTTAGGAATTAAAATCACAAGAATACCAAATAAAATCAGTCTCTCTCAATCTCACTATGTGGATAAGATGATAGAAAGATTCAAGGATCATGGGACAAAGGAGAACAAAGGAGAATACAAATCCTTTTCTCTCACTCATCCACCTTCATAAGAATACAGGAACTGGAGTACGCCAGTTGGAGTATTCTCAGATTATCAGAAGTCTAATGTATTTAATGAATTGCACTAGACCAAATATTGCTTACGCTGTAAGCAAGTTAAGTAGATACACTAGCAATCCTAGTGATGATCATTGGACTGTTCTACTACGAGTATTGGGTTACGTATCATATACCAAGGAATATGCCTTGAGATATGGACATTATTGTAACGCCCAGATCTCGCAGGTACGGGGACGTTATGGCGACGTACATATGCGAGGTAAAAATAACCTCACGCGTACGTTAAGCCTCAGTACATGACATAGCTTCCATATACACAAGGGTTCCAGCAGGAAATAAGTATAAGAATACCTGTAGAAAGGGGTTAGTGATCTTAACAGATATAAAAATACGGATCAATAAGATAATAGAAACAAAGCACAAAGATACGTATGAAGAGTCTCGAGGGTAAAGTCTCCTATGTGAATCCAATGAACTAGCTGACCAAACGATAACTCGGATCTCCAACCTAGGCACGCAAACCCAGGGTCGTCAGAAAGCGACCTAGTGAGTGGTAAAATGAAGGAGGCAGCAATATATACTATAGTAATACAAGCACGATACTAATATATAATACATGATGTTGTACTAGTGATACCATATAATAAGTATATAATATGCAGTAGAAAAATATACTCATGTCATCTTTTACTACCATCACTACCTGACATGTTATCATCGGGTTATGTCTATAGTCGTATCCAGTTTATATAATAAAGAATGTTATCTAGTGGTGACGTGATAGAAATGAACATGGAGATGGGCATATGCAATATAACCATAATACGGTGTTGTGCATAGACAGTAATGATATCTGTAAGGTATACAGAAAATAGAATGAATGCAATGCAGAGTATACATATATATGAGTAGTATGCCACCACAGAAAGTGTAATATATACCAGGTAAAGGAACAATGTATATATGTAACATGATAACGAATAAATGATCAGGAATAGTACAAGTACAACTAAACAATAGTATACATGTAGCAGGAAAGTCATGATCTTTATCTAATAGTAGCAATCAGTACCACCCGGTATTTTAATCAATCTTTTCCAGTGTCCCATACCACTGGCAGTTCATACTGGAGCCCGCACTCCAGTCGAACCCATCTGGACATGGCCTACGGGTACCATTATCCAAACGAGAGAATGACCAAATAACAAGTGTTCCCGACGTCACTATTGTGTATACTGTTTTATTATGTTAATTGGAAACGCTTGGTCGAGGAGCTCTTATCGGTTAGGTATATCCCGTGCATACCCGGGATCTCGGCCTTAAACAAACCCCTGGCTGCTGAGACCAGGGCCCTCCGCTAAGATGGGAGCATGAATCAAGTAACGGGAGCTCATGGAGCAATTGATAGGTAGCACTACCGTCCCCTGCAGTGGGAGGACAATATGGATCCAGTACATCACCCGATAAGATCTAATCAACCGTCAAGTCTCCCCCATACCCAAGTTAGCTTTATTATCTTTCACTATCCAGTATATCAGGAACAAGTACAGGATATGGTACATGTAACACGATAACATAACATGAGCTCTATTGATAGCATAGAACAAGATAACGGGAAACGGGAACAATAGATGTGGGATTCCACATATCGTATATCAACAGTTCTCATGTCCAGTAACGGGAATATCCATATCAGTAACAGGAAACAATTATATAATATGATTACGGTAACATGGAACCATAATATATGTAATATGAATGGGGATCCATATGAAAAGAAGATAGAAACAATACATGCATGTACACTTGTGTGGTGAGCATATGTAGCAGTGCTGTCTGTGTAACGAGTATCAGTGAAGTGGAGCATTTATATATCGGTGGGACATGAATGCGAAATAAGAGAGTGACGTGTCATAGTAGCTGTGCAAAACAGTAGTCAGTATCTAATATCATGTACTGTAAATTATAGTATCCGTGTAATGATGAGAATAATAATATGTAAATGCGGTACATATCCGTGTACTAGTGGAACATAGATGTGTAGCCATCATCCATGTAACATATATGCGTAGCACTAGTACATGTAATAATAGTAGTCCGTGTTTCATGTAATATCATGTCCTGTGAATTACAGTAACGGTATCTAGCATGCATGTCTAGTGACAGTGTAGTGTCATAGCGTATCTGTGGATCAGTAGACATGTGAAAATAGTTATCTAACTGTGATATAATACATGAAATCATAGTGTCCACGAAGTTAGTGAAGTAGTGGCCCGAGTGTCAGTGGCTGTGCAGGTATGATGACTGTGTCCGAGTTGTCTATGTCAGTATTTATTGTTATTATTATTACATCACCTATATTTATATTAAATCAGGAAATATCTTACAATATGATTGGTTATTCCTATTACAATGAGTTTCCAATAATTACAAGTTACTAATTAATAGTTACCGTCTTTTATCCATAATCAAAATCTATCAATCAATTTAAATAAATATGAGAAAATATAATTTATAAAAGAAAAACACTCACAAACTAGCCATGGGAAGGTAGCTCTCGTTCTCATGATCATAACGGATCCAGAATCGTCCAAATCGGAGTCCGAATGCTCCCGATATTGCCCGAATACTAAAAGTGATAAAATGGGGTTAAATATGTAATAAAAATATTGAAATGCAAATAAGAAATAAGAGCAGGGGTTTTTCTGAAAATGTACCTTTATTGGGTTGGGTTGGGGTACAAATGGGTCGGGTTTGGGTTAAACCCAAAACCCAAACCCATTGGGTTTTCTTTCCCCTTGCAGGCAACGGCAGCAGCAGCTGCTGTTGCTACCCGCGGCTGCTGCAGCTGGCGCGGCCAACGCCGCCCAGCCGCGCGGTGGCGCGGCCACCTCCCCAGCGCCGGCGCCGCTCCGGCTGTCCAGCGAGAGTGAGAGAGGGAGAGAAGAAGTGGGATAGTGGGAGCTGGGGGCAGGGCCGGTGGTGGCCATGTTGTTGTGGGCCTATGACTTGATCAAACAAATCTGAGATTGGAAACACCAGGAAATTAATATTGTAAAAATGATAATTAACATGAAATGGAAAATATATGATGAAATAATTTCAAGAACTGATAAGTAATTAGAGCATTTACAAAAATCGTTTCAAGGTGTAGAGAATTTTGCCAAGCTTTTCCTATTGAGACATCTTTGATCGGTAGCCCAAGGTGTGAGAATGATAAGAAACCAATTTTAAGGCCCGTCATCATCTCAAATTCATAAAAAGGTAGCTTAAGGGAAGCGAGAATATCCCGGCACAACGAGGAGGGTGTTATCGGCATAGTGAAGGCTAACCATATCATTCGGCCAAGGGAAAGAGCCTACCTTTTAGATGCATCCGCTAGAGCCAGCTATGGGGACGATACATGTAAAGGAATCAGCCACAAGGATGAAGAGATAAGGGGAAAGTGGGTCTCCTTGTCTAAGGCTCTTAAGACATAAGCAAATCTCAAATGCAAATTGAATTTCTGACTATTTGCCAAATGTGAAATTGATGGACTGTTTATCGATGATTTTGACTCAATCACAACATGACTAATACATCATATACAATAAGCAACATGAAAATATTTTCTTAAGAATCATAAAAAGTACAAGTTACATAAAAGATATTCTATAACATAGGTTTTGATGAGAACAACTCTCAAAACCAACTCCTTTTATCTTTCAAATATTAATGTGTAGAAACCCTAGAGCCACACGGACTTTGGTTTTATGTCACCAGTCAGTCGAGGATCCGTCTGATAGTACACAACGTCTCCCTCATTACTCACATAGTGATCAACTCTCAGACTTCTTGTCAGAATTCCAAATAAGTGAAATGAAAGTGGCCCAGATTTCTCCGGTTCTCTATAGTATTTATCAAGCACAGACTTTGCTGCTTTTGTCTGAATAAATTACAGAAAAGAGTACTCAATTACGAACCAAACCAATTAAGCAAAGATCAGTATTAAATTCAATGAAGAGATGATCAGTGTGAAAACTCACTGCTTCTACTGGATGGTAATGTGGTATTTGAAGAAAGAGGTGATGTATCACATGAGTTTCGATATTGTGGTGTATCTTGTTTATCCAGCCATAGTCGCGATCTACTGTTGTCAGTGCTATCAAAGATAAGTCCATTGCTTCAAGATGCGAAAGAAATATTAAGAGATATTGAAAAATATTCTAATTCTTTGACAATATGTTCTTCAAAATTTGAGTTGTTATCCAAGAACCTTTGCGATGATCTTTCAAGGGCAAGTAAATTAAAACATCGATAGTGTGTAATCTCTATCAAGTGCTATGTAGACAATAAGAAACTAAAGATTGATCCATGTTAGATTTTAAATTCTTTCCTTAAAAAAAACCTTAATAGTCTTTATTTAGAATTAGGGAATTCAAATATTTTAGTAAAGAAGAGTCTAAAGGAATCAAATATGTGAATGAATATGCAAGCATTTCCATAGCAACCTATGAATTGTGACTGTAATGCCAAGAATCAAAGTACCTTTCCACGATACCAAGGGAGCTTCTCATGATGGCCATGGTGATGCAAGTAAGTCACAAGTTCCAAGCATGCGACGAAGATCTACATACAAACACACATAAACACAATACATAAAAACCATAACAACCGTTTGAACAAACATAGATATATCGAATTTTCATGGACACTTACAGCATAAGGCACTCCATAAAGCTTAAGCACAGGTACAGGGCTTACAATCCACGCTGACACCAAAAGGAAGGCTAGCATTGTACTCTAACAAACTGTAGACACCGTGACATCTCCCTTCTCGTTTGGAAGGAACAGGTCGCTGTCTGGATGGAAGAGCGACCAGCGTTTACCAGGGTTTCTCCACCACTGTGATCAACAAAAAAAGATCGTGCGGGAGATGCCATAAAGATCGGTTTCAAAAAGTGTTAAATGTGACTAAGAAACTATGATTCATCTATGCATTCACCACATAATGTGGCCATAAATGGATGTTAACCAATTGAGCTAAAATTTAAAAGTAGAAGAATATGTTGATTGCTTTTTCTGTTGCTTCAAATAAAAAGATTACACACTGAATGTTACTCACTCACCAAGTATACTGGAAAGCAAACACGGGAAATGGAATTGTGAATCTCATCTTCCAACTGAGATAATGTAGAGCTCTGTATGTCTTCTCTGGTAACTGCAAAATAAGCAAAACAAATGAACAAATTTTGTGACCAAAATTTTAACATTTATTTCTCTGGATTAGCCTTACTATCATAAATCAGTTCAAAATTATTCAAAATATAACTCTAAAGAATTTAGTCTGTTGGGCAATCTTCATTTCATCTTGTTAGCATTTTCACAGAAAACAATTTTGGTATCTCGATCGTCTTCTAATATTATTAGTCTCTATTTGGTTTTCCTTTTTCTCTATAAATTGTTTCAATATCACTTTCAAATGAACAGCAAACATGACAGAAATATTCCTCCTTTTTTACTAATTAATTGACATTAAAAAGGTCCAATTGACTTGCTTGTCTGCTAATCATACTTCTTTGCAATCACAAGAATAATTCAATAACTGCTACTTACTGGTAAACATGCCACGTCCTTCGGTGGTGGGGGCTCCGATCACGGGATGACTGGGTTGAGCTACAAATATCGTGACGATGTTGGCGGGAGATCTTGCCAAGGGTTGGACGGGTCCGACAAATTTACGGTGGAGGGGAGAAGCTGCGACTTGGCTTCATTTTTTTTGATCTTTTCTCTTTTTCCTTTTGGGAAGGAGCAAATTGTGTATACGTGTTTCTGTGCAAATCTGTTCCTTATATCTTAGAGATACTTCATTAAATCTTATTAATGAAATGCCGGAGTTTTTTATCTCACAGTTTTATCTAAAAAATTACTACCTACTAGTTTTCTGTAAAAAAGCAGATCGAGATGTAAATGATAAAATAATTTGCATGCAAATCTCCTGCTACAATAAAAATTCTCATTTAATGAGGTTTCCGAGGGAGGATAAAAATTTATGAGAGTAATATTTACGGTGTCAATAATTTTGCTACTGTTGTGATAAAAAATGATATGTGAAATTATAGTGGCAACTATTTTGTTTGTCTCGTATTATACTTACTTGGTAGATATGATAGAACACACTCATAGCTTTGTAGATCCATATACCAAAAATGTTCTTAAAAATTTCAGATCCTAACCCTAATAAAAATTAAATTTTAAATTTGAAATGAAGAGATTTTTCGCCCACTTTTTGTCTCATTCATTAAATAAAGCTCCTTCCACTCAAAAAGAGTGGGTAAGCGGATCAAAGCACTACTTTTCTAAGTAATTGGTCTTGAGTTTGATTACCACCGTCCGGGCTCTTAGAGGCCCGGATATCATTTTTTTGTTTGCTTTACTTACTGGGCGCCAGGACTTAACATTATCCACATGCCTATGGTTGTTGTCATGCCTCTTGTGACTGATCCTCCTGCATCTAATTAAACACACCACAAAATCTCAAAAATCAAAATGTAAAACCCCCCCCACCCCCCCCCCCCCCCCCAAAAAAAAAAAAAAAAAAATCTTCAGAAAAGTGAAAAAATTGAAGAATTGGTGCATATAATTATAGTTGTAAAATTACCATGCAAGGAACTAGAGTGAAAGAGTGAAGGAAATGGCCCAACAATTGTTCAACATCCTACTGTCTGGAGATGCTCCCATGCCCACTTCCAAGTTTTTCAGAACAAACAAAAATACTTGACACGTCACGCTAATTTTCTCGACTTTTTGGCTGCAGATCAAAATCCAAAACTCAGCTATTTAAAAAAAAAACTATGGAAAACGAAAAACTGTCATGAACTTTTATTAAGAAAAAACTACTAAATTTTCAAAAAACTATCATTTAAAGACATAATTCATGATAAATACCGTAGGTTATTATAATTTTCAAAGTCCATGATAGTTTTATGAAACTGGGAAAAGGTTGGGAAAAGGTCACGATAATGTTGTGGAACTAAAGCTCAGTGTACATTGTCCCTTGGGCCATCCAGTACACCGGCCACACGGCCCAATGGTCCAAATATGCCGCGGCCGCCGCCATCACCGACACAACAACCACGCCCCGCACAACGTAGCCCATGGACCTCAACGGGCTCTTGACCCAGCAGTGGGCCGGGATGGCGGCCCAGATCTCCGCGATACGGAACGGCGGCGGCCGCCCAGCCTCAAACTCCTCCTTCTCCATTGCCTCATCAGGCCCCAAGCTGCCCATCTTTGGACCCTGTTTAAGAGTTCTTTGCAATGTAAGCCTCTCAATTTGAGCAGCTCTCTCACCTTACACTACTCCTCTTTTTTCTGATCTCTGGGAAGAAACCATAAGTCTATGGGGTGTATTTATAGTTGGGCTTTATTTCATGGGCCTTGAGTAGGTAAATCAATGGGCTTTTATCATTTGCTTCTCACGGACGAAGTCAGAGATTTTATTGCCCTATTGGGTGGTTGGGCCTACAGGCGTCTCGTGTTTTGCGTGGGGAGATGAATATTAAGAAATTTTTGCAGCAAACTGTAAAAGAGGAGGATGATGTAATGAGAATATCTATTTAGCGTGGGCAAATCCTGGAAGTGTGACAGTGAAATTGTCGGGAAGTTACTTCAGATAAAACTATACTTGCTTCCACAAGTATATTCATCTATGGATCTTTTTCGCCATGAAAGAAGATATGAGAAAACTTATAGCTGTCGATTAATTTAAATTTTCTCAAAAAAAGACTTCTTGATAGATCCCACAATGTTTGTTTTTCAAAGTGATAAAAATGCTAATGATTTGATGACATCAGCACAATTTTTTTCTATTTTCGGTTTTGTCAAACAAATAATAATCAGAGAGAGAGAAATAAAACTGACACCTGAACTCACAAAAACTAACTTTCCAGCTTATTTTCTTGAAAACAAATAGGCCATATGTTTCAAATTTGTAAAAAAGAGGAAGTGGGTTGTTTTAAACAAGGATATCAGTAGACTTCACAGGGATTTTTTTTGTTCTCGCAATTTTTTCCCACTTTTTCTTTTATTTTCTTTTTTTTTCATTTTATCGATTAAACATTTAGAAAATATGTCGATGTATAATAATGGCTCATTGGTTAATTTGACTTTGTTTTATCAAGAAAAGTTGATCTAACTTTAAAGTTCAAATTAACTCAGTTCGTATAGTTATTTTATTTTTTTGCTAATTAACTCAACCGTTGACTGGAATCACCGGCGACTGCCGGGGAGCAAATCCGGGGCCGCGTTGTGGGGGAGAAGAATGCCTACTGACACGCGGCTAAAATCGGTAACCACGAGGGAAACTTGTGCTCTAACCGATCCTAGCCCATCACTAGCCATTCATGGGGGACTCAAGTAGTCATATAGTTAGTTACATCAATAATACATAAAATTTAATTTGGAAACGAGTGAAAGAAACACAAAGTTTGTCCATGTATGCACTCATCCTCGAAGTGAATCACAATTATATAAACGTATAGTTCTGATGAATGAGTGAATTGTTCTTCTGATTTTAAATCATAGAAGAGACTCCGGAGGTAACTCAAGCAACCAACCTGAGGTCTGGTTGGCTTCTATTTTGAGGTCTACATAACTACTTCAAGCATCTCCTTGGACCAAAGTTCCCCTATTGGCCCCTCGCCCTAGCCGCTAAAGGTAGAGCTCAAAAATGAGAAAATAACATGTATGCTGGCAAATGGAGTGAATGGTCCTCCTACTCCTCCCACTGGAGGGCACTTGTTCACGAGGGAAGGGAAGCAGTTGAACTGTATCCATCAGCTCCGTCCTGGGAAAAGGCCTGCTTCTGTCTTCACCCTCCAACGGGCCTACAAAGTGAAAACAACCCATCGTTACACAAGAAAACCTCTCAGAAGCAACCAATGTTTCACGTTGTAGTGGTCGGTTTTCAATCCTTGTCGAAATTACGGCACGTGTCTTGCTACGTCAGAGACGTCTCAAGCGGTCGAATGCCCTTCTGTCGAAAAAGGCTCGGATTCTGCCCCGAGCCCACGTCAATACGAAGCCATCCATCTGGGTCCTCAACTCTCATGTCCCTCTCCGAGACCACATCGATGCAGAACCACTCATCTGGATCCTCAACTCAGCCAGAGCTACTCAGCTATTCGAGGGCATCAGCTCTACAAGATGGCCCTATCCAGGAAGTTCCGCTTCACTCCATTGACATATCAGCAACGGGATTTCCGCAAATCTCGAAATCGGTTGCGAGTCATGATCTTCCACCACACTCCAGGCGTTGTATAGCTCAGGTAGTTGTGGCAGCCTTACATCTAAGCAAGCGACTATGAATAAGGACAGATTTCTCAGCAATCAATTCAAATAACTTCGACATGATCAAAACTGTTACAAGATCTGTAAATATGCGGTTCAAACGGTTGTAATAGTAGCGAATCCCCTTGGGCGTCAATCCCAACAACCCAGACGAACGGTTGTAGATAACAACAAAATTACTTGCATGTCTATCTAAACCAGCCGAAGCAGTTATGATCCATAGATCGTGCAATTACGGAGATCTTCGCAATCTCCATTCCCACCAACAACCCAAACGGGTGTATATACACTTCTTTTTCCATCAAGAGAGTAGTCAGCTTCATCAAGAGAGTAGTCAGCTTCTGATAATCACCAGAAACACATCACGCACAAGCACTCTTCAGTTTCTCACGCCAAGGATCTTTGGCCAATATCACACCGGTCCTTCTGACGTGAAAGGCATTTTTATTTCTTGTGTTTTTAACAAATTCGATCGGGAGCATTCAATCATCTGTGACGAAAAACCCCCACTACGCACATAAAACTCGTGCAATAACCAAGGACAGAAAACACAACATGCACATAGGCGAGCAGGCGCGAGACAAAGTGCATGCAACAACATGGCACAGCACACCAAAAGCAAGAGGGAGAAATGACTATTCAGTTGATTAGATAAACAAGAGAACAGAAATCAAGGTTCAGTCCTTATGCATAGCTTATATTACACTGCATGAGACACAACAAGAGGAAAGGAGGAGAAAAGGGAAGAAAAATAACAACCAACAAACTTGTTCTACACGTTGACACAGAGATTTACGTCACTGGGCCTACTGCTTAAGCAGCATGTTGACATCGTTACAACAAAACTTTCTTCCAAGATTGATCATTGGGGCTAGCAGCAGTTAGTTTTACCGCGGTTCTGAGACTTTCAGAGAAACCACAAAACTCTTCCCTGATCTGCAGACCTTTCTTGTAGTGGATGTCAAAATCCAAAATATTACACATACAGATGTATACACACAAATGTACAATGGTGATGGCAACTGAAACTTGTAGTGGATGGCAACTTTCAGCCTCAGTTCATATTTCCACCAACTAGCACTCAATTCTCTAAGCTTCCATCCTCGGTTGCTGGAGCCAGCCAGCAATTTTGGTGCACAATCAATATATCAGATATTCAACGTGGCAAGACTGGATGCTTCTTGATTCTTCTTCCGTAGAGAATACATGGTGATGTCATGACCAAGGCAGGCTCATCGGTTCGGTTTTTTTCCATGGCTGTTACTCGAGTTCTTCCCTCCAACGCCAGATATCTGCCTTAGGTTTGTTAGGGCATCTTGAGCATGCCTCTTTGTGTTGGCATTCCCATGCCTAAGTGCTTCGACCAGTGCCCTGACCAACTCCGGATCGGTTGAATGCAACTGGGCAATGCTCTCCACTCTGAAGAACTTATCCACCATAGAGATCACTCTCTCTTGTAGTTCCCCAGGTCTAACCTCTTTGAATAGACAGATTGCAGCATCAAATAGGCCAAGTTGTCCTAGTTCTTCAGCAGCATTCTTAAGACTATCTGCATCAGACACGATTGTGGAAAGCGCTTCCACTGCTGATATCTGCACTTGTGCACTTTCATCATTCATAAGATCAATCAGTGGCTTAATTGCATTCCCTTTAAGCAAGCAAAAAGAACTATCATCCTGACATGCAGCACTGTGAAGTGGGCATAACATGGGTATCATCGGTGCCTTTCCACATATTAAGACCAGCGGAATACAAAATCCACGTGGAGGTTGAGGCTCTGAGTCTACAGTTGCTATTACTATTCTTGAAGAGTCTGATAGATACTTCAACCCCAGTGCAGCTAGCTGTTTCACTCTGCCATGTGAACGATTGCTGATTTGCTCCCGGAAAATGTTCATGAAGTGATTTTCTTCAACAAGAGCCAATATTTCTCGGTCTGAATTCCTAGCATAGTGCAATAAGAGCCCTAGAAGGCCTTCCAACATACTTCTGGCATTCCTGGACTGCTTTCCAGAATAGCTGGACATTTGCTCCCTTAGATTACTGATAGCCCATTTCAGAAGATCGAGCCCTAGGATTGTTTTCACCTCAACATCTGAAAATGGGAGCTTCCCAAAGATGCATGCAATTTCAGATCTCTCACCAATTGGACATTGAGAATCCAACAGCTTTTCCTTAAATAGTGATAGTCTATTAGATGTTCTGAGCTCTTCAACAAGAACCAGCCCCAACTTCTCGGATAACAGACTTGTAAGCCTTAAAGCATGAGACCGAAAACCAGGTTCTGTATGCTCAACGTACGGTATAATGGTTGCAATGCCGTTGCCACTTCTTAGGTGGGTTGCTGCAAGATCTGTGTTACAAGAAATTTAAAACAAAATAATGAGCATCAAACTTCATTCAGAATTAGCAAATTTTAAATATGATTATTCCAAGTCAAGTATAGTACGAAACAGGGGGAAAAAGAGAGGGAAGGAAAGAAAAATGCTAAAAGGAAGGACATGTCTGAAGAATATGCCCATCAGTAGAGTCTAATTTAATCACTTGGATTTAGTTGACAGATAATGATCTAAGAGAAGTAATGACAAGTTGCTATATTTTAACACGAATAAAGAAACTCAAACCAAGATAGACATCCAATTATAGCTATTATAATTTAGCAATATTCCTAAGCATATAGGAGGAAGTTAATATTGTGGGTATTCCTTCTAAAAGTAACTCTAAGGAGCCATATCAAGTTAGGCCTCGTTTGGATGCACTGTCAAATCATGGATTACCTCGGGAAACTCAAGTGGTTGTTTCCTTCGTGGCTTTGCCGTAGTGTCAAAACTATGCATCAAGGGATTTCCTGACTCCACTTTGACAGATTATATAGCATGGTTTAGAATTTCAGTCGGTACCAGCCAATAGCTTTTAGTATCAATATCAACCACAAATATCAGCATTTTTGCCAAATTGGCAATACTGGCCTTGATATTTAATATCATATCGGGCACCTCAAAACCCAATATGATATTGTCATTACATGCTATATAGATTACCTCTGGAAAGCCCCGTATATCCACAGCTTTAGAAAATTATGAGACAAATAAACAGATAGGATGGGAAAACATATTCTAGATTCCTTCAGAATGCTATTATGCAAACTGTTATTTACTAATTGACCTGCAGTTTCTTAGTAAGCTGTGTGTTTCCTTTGCATATGTGCCTAATGAAAAAGTTTATGATTTCCATTAGTAGTTATTTGAAGTCATGTTACGTACATAGATTGATCTGACTAACGAGGGATATATTCTATAGTGTAATTCATCATTCAGACAAACTATTTTAAGATACTTAACTTTTTAAGTATTATGGTAATGCATAAAAGTTACAACCAATAAGCCAGTAGTTTATTCCTTTGTAAATCATGTTTGTGATAGATCCATAGTGACAATGCTTACAAGTTACAAACTATTTTAAGACATTAATGGGTCTTATGATGACCATTGGCTAGTTTTGGCCATTGTGGCAATGCTTATAAGTAACGAAAACTAAACAAACTGCTCATTGGTGAAATATATTAGCACAGTTTACAGCCAATGTAAAGTATTTGGTGAGACATATTGATCGATAACTGTATATAACATGCCATAATCAGCTTTCGACATATATGGATCAAAATTCTTTTGAAAATGTTAGTCTCACCCACCATCAACTGTTCTGATGAGCTTTGACTTAATCTCAGTGCCAATTTTGATTAATAAAGTTTTGCCCGGTTATGTTTACGAGGGGACTTTATGTATAGGCAAAAAGTCTTTAGCTCCCTGAAAAAGATCCTCGTTATAAAAACACCCTGGTGCTTTTTCACTTTCCAAAAACCCCTTCATACACATGTTTTGGGTGTCCCACCTCTCACTCATGTATTTGAGTGAGTTGGTGTATTTGGGTGGGACAAATTTCCTATTATGCCCTCCCACTCTCATCCCCTTCCTCAAGCCTAAACTTCAAAAACCCCATTTCCCCTCTTCTTCTTCTTCTCTCTCCTAAAAAAAAAAAAAACCAAAGAACCCATCCTTCTTCATCTCTCTTCTTTTTCATATCTCCTCCTCCTTTCATTTTCTCTATATCTTAGATCTAAAAACCTATGTTCTTCTAAACACAAAAATACAAACAAACCCATCCGAACCTCGTCCTTTCTTTTATTCTAAATTGCTCAATCTTTTAGATCTAAGAAGCTAAACCCAAAAAACCCCATGTTTTCTTTCTTCTTCCCCATCTCTCACAGAAAAAAACTAAAGTCTAAAAAAGCCTCATTTTTCTCCATCTCTCATATCTGAGAACATAAACCCAAAAGATCACTTTTTATCTTTTTTTCTCCATCTCTCAACTCAAAAAAAATCCCAAAGATTTAGAGAAAGAAACTCTTCTTTTTCTCCTTCTTTCTCTTCTCTCTATCTCCTCCAACTCCCTTCCCTTCCCTTCAATTCATTGCAGATTATATCGCACAACAATGGGTTGATGAAAGGTGTTTCTTTTTGTAGATGTCTCTTTCAAATAAAGTAAATCTCAATTTCTTTATTGAGCATGGTTTGATGAAATATTGAAGTTTTCTTTATGAAAAAGCTACATTTTGTCATATTTAAAGTGTAAAAGTTTTCATGAAATGTGTTCTCTTGAAAAATGGAGAAAGATGAAGAGTCTCGCGTTCGTGCAAATTGTCTACTTTTTACGTAAATTATCCACCTTTCATGTAAGTCACCTACTTTTTTCTATTAACAATTTTTTCATCTTAATTTTACATTGTTCAATTTTATTTTTACATATCTATGTTTATATGTAAACTACCTAGTTTTATTTTTAAAGTACCTACATTTAAACTGTCTACATTTATATATAAATTATCCATCTTTAATTTAGATTATCTATATTTATGTCTAAAATAACTATATTTACATGTACATTATCAGTTTTTATTTTAAATTGTCTACCTTTTAGTTTAGTGTATCTAGTTTTTAAATTACTCTATTTAACTTTCTTGTGAAATAGTCTACTCTTTAGTTCAATATGTCTCCTTCTGATATAAAATTGTTCACTTTTTAGATCAATGTCCACATTTCATAAAAACTATCCACCTTTTATTTCAATATTATCTAATTTTGCTATAAAATTGACCATCTCTAAGTTTAACATGTTTACATTTCTTATAAAACTATCCACCTTTTTAGTCCAATATGTCTATCTTCTGTATAAAACTGTCCATTTTTTAATTCAGAATATCTACATTTCATATAAAATTGTTCACCTTTTAGTTCAATATATCTACCTTTGCTATAAAAATGTCCATGTTTAAGTTCAATATGTCAACCTTTCTTATAAAATTGTCTACCTTTTAGTCTAATATGTCTACCTTTCATATAAAACTGTCCACTTTTTAATTTAGTATATCTACATTTCATATAAATCTATCTACCTTTTAGTTCAATATATCTACTTTTAATATAAAATTGTTCACTTTTAAATTTTGGTGTCTACCTTTCGTATAAAACTGTCCACCTTTTTAGTCCAAAATATCAATCATTTGTATAAAACTATCCATCTTTTTAGTCAAATAAGTCTACTTTACATATAAATCTGTCCACATTTTTTTAAGCATGTCTACCTTTCGTATAAAACTATCCATTTTTTCCTTTTACATGAGTGTCTACATCTTGACTCAGTATATTTATTTTTTATGATGAATTTTCTACCTGATAAATTAGCACATTTTTCTTTTTTATAAAGGTTGTCTACTTTTTAGTTCAACATGTCTACCTTTCAGAAGATTTTCTACCTTATATTTCAGTATATTTATTATTCTCATATTAGTGAAAAAAACTTATTGGGAACATTGTTGCGATAAAAGAACTCAGAAAATTAAATTTAAAAAAAGGCTAAGAGAAAAAAAATAATAGCCAAATGAGTTTATAAGAAGGAAAAAAACTAAATAGAAAAGCTCTTACTTTTATTTTGCTAATTAATTTTTATTCAAGAAAAAAGTAGACACTTTCTCATAAAATAAACATTTAAAGATTTAAAACCAGGAATACCAGCATTAAATGTCATTGCAATCTCAAATATGACAAATCTCACACTTCAAGGTTTTATTGAAAGAATATCCTACAAGACAACTGCAAGTGGACAAGTTTGATGCTACAGATGGATAATTTCCGAGCCTACACCTTTTTCTGCACGTGGCGCATTTAATTCGCCTCACATGTTCTCCCTTGCATGAGCATGTTCTGATCCAATTTTAAAGGGGCAATATAGGGATTACAAAAATACTTTGTACCTTGTATTGCCTTTTTGTGGGGACAAGGTTCTAAGCATATGGCAAACTTGGTCAAATGAGTTGTTGGAAAGTGAGGAAGCACCAAGGGTTGTTAAGAACAGGGATCTTTTTTCAGGGGTTAAAAACAATTTTCCCTTATGTAAAAATAATTCAAATAGGAGATGCCATAGTTAATCTTACAGGATGCAATATGAAATGAGTCTTGAGAAATAGATGTATTATTTAAGGGATTAAATGTAAAAATGCACTATAGATCCATAACAAGTTAACAGGTTGGATTTTAGGTCATATTTGTAACACAAAATTGAAACATTTTGTACAAGTTAATGGGTTAGCTTATGGGTCATATTTACGACAAAACACACTAACTTTTATTATAAGTTAATGAGTTAGGTTGATTTTAACTCGATGCATGTTGCTTTAAAGCTTAAAACCACTGCGATGAGAAAGAGGCACTGAGACAGAGGCAGCCACTGCTGCAAATAATGCAGGGTGCTGCAGCAGTAGCAAAAGGATCAGCACTGGTGGAGAAGATTCTCGGGTATGTCAATTCCCCACCCCCACCCCAGGAAAAGTTAATGGGTTATGAGTCACAAGGAAGCATACCTGATGCTTGCGGGGAAGATGCAACTCCCAAAAGAATGTGGAGAATAGCGGCCTGACATGTGCATGATGACTGAGAAAGAAGCTCCAAAAGCCTATGGATAATAAATTCTGACTGCATCTGGTGTCCCTCCTTATCTGCAGATGATAATTCCCAGTGCCCGGAGTTTGAAACAATATTTGCTATAGTTGATGCTGAAAGGAGCTTTAGATCATCTTGCTGATTTGTGAAGAGAATGTTTGTGAGGGCTGGAAGCACACCCATATCAACAAGAATAGTAGCATTGTCATTCAAAGTTGACAGATTATACAATGCTCCCAAGCTTGACGCCTTCCCCTCGGCGTTGGATGAAAAAAGCATATTAACCAATATTTGACCACCTTTCCTAGCAATATAGTCTTTAGCATTGTTTGTTAGAGTCATCTTCCCCACAAGACTTGCCATCTCCGTTCGCACATTTTCAGAACCTATGCAAGAAGAACCATCAGGTCTACTTATCCAAAGATATTTATGTAGTTAGAAGCGATATACAAGGAAGATATAGAGCATATTAGTACTAGAGCATATCTGTGATAATTGGGCAGCAACACTAAGAGATTTAATGAGTCTACAGAAGGCAAGCTCATAAACCAAAGACATTGTTATGATAAGTATATCATTGGTCTCATTTCCTTAAAAGAAACAGCAGGTAGCAGTTGGAAGAATAAAATAAAATGAATAGAAATGATTACCAAAAGTAAATACATTAAAGGAATCTAAAGTATGTAAACAGAAGTTAGAGTAACATTATAGTTATGTTAATATTTTTATAGTTGTTTCCATGTTGTTGTGGGCCAATGACTTGATCAAACAAATCTGAGATTGGAAACACAAGGAAATTAATATTGTAAAAATAATAATTAACATGAAATGGAAAATATATGATAAAATAATTTCAAGGACTAATAATTAATTTTGATTGGTACGAGCTTTAGAACATTTACAAAAATCATTTCAAAGTGTAGAGAATTTTGCCAAGCTTTTCCTATTGAAATGATATTTTGACTACAAACATCTTTTATGCTCTATATGATGAAAGGCATACCTCCGGAAAGTCGTGTAAGTAGAGGTTGATACCGTCCAGCAATTGCCAAGTGTTCTATATTGTCCTCCACCTTTTCTATGTTTCCTAATATCTCCTCAGCTAAATTAGATAACGCAGGATACTCTAAATTTCCAGCCAGCATTGAAAGAAGAACTAAAGCCCCTTTCTCCATTGCTAATTTTTTGCAATACCCTTCTACAGATGAGAATTCAAGCAACAGCCACAAAGCATACTCTCTTTCTTTCTCCAAATTTGCTGTCAAACTACGAATAGCCAATCTAGTCATACCTTCTTCGAGCATTATTAGCTATAGGGGGAAAAAACACCAAATTCGTATCACACTTGATGTCATGCAGCCCCAGAAAATAGCATGAAATTAGCTTCACCATAGAAACATAAAACACTGAGAATTCGAAACAAATAAATATCAACTGATTCTAATGCATCACCAGTGTATTTCTGGGATTTTAGCAAATATATACCTCTCATTTGTGGGAAAATTTACATACTTGTATTTTGTGTTTCTCTTTATAACTGAGCTTTTTTTTTACTGTTTTGCAGATATCACCAGCTAGCAACAGACATAATAAATGGTGTGAAGGAGGGGGAAAAATACTCTTCACCCTTCAGTTTACAGCTATGCAGCCACATCAGCTGAGGAAGTTTTAGTATGTAGTAAAAGCTAAACCAATGATGGCTTAATTTGTCAAAATTTGTTATTGATTTGACTTCTCTTCAGCACTACTTGACAAAAGGCTGCACCTGCAAAGTAATCTAAAAACACAAGGCTATCTATCAAGGGAAATATGCAAAAGGCAAGGTGAAAATACATAGCTTTCTAAAAAAAAAATAGGGATAAATTTGCTAAATTCCCTTCTTTTTATTTGTAAATGGAGAGGTCCAATTAAAAGGAGCAAGAATCAAAGGTAAAGAAGACCCCACAAAAGTAGAAGTTTTCAATCAACTAACATTAGTGGATATACCTTCATAAAGATGGCTACATACTGCATGAACTACAAGGGCTAGGATGATGTTCTCCGAACAAAGAACACACTAGAACATAAAAAAAATTTTAAAAAAAAAAAAAAAACCCTTTTATGACAAGGTTTGTTTCACTCAGGTTTGCTAGCCTTATGCGACGATCTATTTGATCAAGCGAGCATGTCTGGTAAACCAATGTAACTATAAAATATTCTAGCTGGCCACGTAGTTTAGTCTTTTCTGGGTCAATACACCAATAAGCAAATGCAATGAGCTGATGGCCATTTTGGATAATGAGGGAGGACAATGAAGATAATACTCACTGGAAGCAGAGAAGGTTATACAAATTGCATTATGTAAGTTGCAGATATCAAGGATTAAACACTGAATTATGAACAGGTTATTTCGTGGAAATGGAAAGTTCCATTTGCATTTTTGTCTAATTAATCCACATGGTTTTTGATTCATAAGGAATAGAGTGTGCAGAGTGGTTCAGATCATCAATATTGATGGCCAATTATGTATTTTCATAGGTGGGTGTAAACTCTTATATTACATCTAGGGTGTAATATAACATCTCTCTCTCTCTCTCTCTCTCTCTCTCTCTCTCTCTCTCTCTCACACACACACACACACACACAAACAGAGACTCACATACGTGCGTGAGCGAGTTAGAATGGTTTAAAATCTTGGTATCGACCAATAGTTTTAGTATCAATATCATCAATATCGGCCCCGATGTTGGTGAATATTATAAGATTAATATCATTCCGCATACATGAAATCTAATACGATATAGCTAATATATACCAGAATCAGCTAGTATCTGAAACAGTGTGAGTTAGATTTAGACTACTTCTAGAAAGATTTTGATTTGAATCCTTCCCGTTCAAATAAAATGTTCGACAATGCAAATGACTAATTCACTATGCTAAAGTTTATCTTCATAATTTAACGTGTCTAAATGACGCAGATAAGAAAGCGAAGATGTTGACTAAATCTAGCGCCAACGAACCTTGAAGAACGCCTTCATGCAGGGAATAATACTTGAATCCACGAGCAAAGTACTCGAATCCACGAGCAAAAGTTACACAACTCAAATCCACGAGCAAATGAAAGAGGAAAAAACTAAATTTAATTGATAATCAAAATTCAATGAATAAAATTCAAAGACAATAATATCCTAACTAGGAAGTAAGAAATAAATAAAGAAAAATAAAACAAATTGGAATCAAAAACCGGACCCGAAAATCAAATCCTAAACAGAATCTGAAATAACCGATATGCGACGAGCGGTCGACAGCTTAGTCAAATTTATATTGTCGGTCGACCGTCTAAGAGACTTATTTTTCTAGTCTCTTTTCTGCTTTCTGGACGGTCCACCGGCGCTTTGATCGCTTTTCTACTTCCTGGTTGGTCGACCGACGGTCTGGTCGCATTTTTACTTTCTGGCTAGTTGACCGACGCTCTGGTCGCTTTTCTGCTTTCTGGCCGGTCGACCGACGGCTTCCATTTCTTTCTCGGTCGACCGGGCGATCGACCGAAACTGTGTCTGGCCTGCTGTTAGACCTTAATCCCATGCTTGCTTTAGTTGATTTTCTACATCAGTTCCTCCCTCTTTAAAAGAACTTGTTCTCGAGTTATAATCTTGATATTGTTGTTCCGTAGAGTGATATTAGTAGATATCCGCCACATTAAATGTCGTCATATTGCTTGAAAGATCTACAACATAGGCATATCACTTATATTCTTCATAATCTTAAATAACTCATACTTCTTTGGTCTCAACTTGTCGTAGAATTCAGCAGGAATTCTCTCTTCTCAGATACACTATCACCATATCTCCTTCAAAGACTTTTTCTTGCCTCTTCTTGTCAGCTGTTGTACTTCGCGTTAGATTTCTCTAGCTTCAATCGAATCGACTCTTAAACATCAAGAATTTATTCAGCCATGGCGCTAGTTGCACTACTAAACTTCTCTCCAATAGGTAGCTAGGCAAAGTCTAGGAGATAATGAGGTACCTTTTATAAACAATAGCAAAGGGTGATATACCCGTTGAACTGTGGATAAACAAAAAACTGTGGATAAACAAACTCCGCTGAGGCAAAACTTGATCTTATGCTCTTTGGCTTGTCTCCACATATGCTTCTCAACAAGTTGTCGAAGGTGTGATTGACAACTTCCGTTTGTCCATCAGTTTGAGGATGCGTCGTACTACTATACTTCAGTGATGTGTCAAATCTCCTTCATAGAGTAGTCCAAAAAGTAGCTAAGAACTTGTTATCTCAATCCGAAACAATAGAACTCGATTTGACATGCAATCGTACAACCTCTTGAAAGAATAACTTGGCCACATATAGTGCATCAAAAGTCTTCAGACATAAAACAAAGTGTGTCATCTTGAAAAATTGATAAAACCACAATGAAGATGGAATCACTCTTTTTTGTGTGCGAGGAAGTCCCAACACGAAATCCATACTCAAGTCTTCCCAACTATCTTTGGGGACGGGTAAGAGCGTATACAGACCTGTATTTTGAGCTTGTCCTTTAGCAACTTGGCAAACCAGACAACTCACAATTGTAGCCATGTCCTTTCTCAATTGAGGCCAATTATACATCTATTCAAGACTAGCCTAGTCTTATCTCTTCCAAAGTGTCCTCCAAGCACGCCTCCATGCAAATCTCGAATGATCTTCTCTCTCAAAGAAGTCCTTGGAACACAAAGTCATTTCCTTTAAAAAGAAAACCCCCCATAAAATGATAGTCTTGTGTGGGTTGCTTCGTCGAACACTTCTCCTAAATCTCCTCAAAGTCTTCGTCTTTCTCAATAACTTCAAGAAATCAAGGCCAATAATCTCACTTTGTAAAGAAACCAATAACGAGACTCTCCTACTCAATGCATCGGGAACTTTGTTGTCAACACCGAATTTGTGTCGTATCACAAAGTTGAATTGTTCAAAACAAGATGCCTACCTTACATGCATCTTGTTGATATGTTTTTGGTTTTTGAAACGTTGGAGCGATTGATGATCTGAATAGAGCATGAAGTCACAAGCTATAAGATAACTCTCCCAAGTCTTCAAAGAATGATACACTGCATACAATTTTTACTCATAAGTAGACCACTTTTACCTTACTTCATTCAACTTCACTTAGAAAAGCAATAGGCATCTTCTCTTGCGAGAGAACCGCTCCAATGCCAACTCTACAAGCGTCGCACTCTAGCTCGAACACTTTTTCAAAATCAGAAAAAGCCAATATGGGGGCATTGGTAAGCTTATCCTTGATTAGTGCAAAAGCTTCACCGGCCGCCTTGGTCCAAAGAAAAGACATTTCTTCTTCAAACAACGGTGATAGGTGCCACCAAACTACTAAAATTCGGGATGAAACGCCAGTTGTAGAAAGTAGTTAAACCATGAAAACTCCTCACCTCCGTGGCACTCTTAGGTGTAGGCCACTCCCGTAGTGCCTTTATCTTGTCTTTATCACATGAATTCCTTGAGAGCAAACTACAAACTCCAAAAATATCAAGCTGCTAGTCATGAAGCTACACTTCTTCATGTGATATACAACTTGTTGCCTTGTAGCACCGTCAACACCTCCTGTAAGTGTTGCATATGTTCATCTTCACTCGAACTATAAATAAGAATGTCGTCAAAGTAGACAACTATGAACTTCCTCAAGAATGACTTCAATACTTGGTTCATCAATTTCATGAAAGTGTTAGGGGCATTGGATAGTCCAAAAGGCATGACCATCCACTCATATAATCCCTCTGAAGTCTTGAACGTCTTTCATTCATCTCCCGACCTAATGCGAATTTGATGGTAGCCACTCCTTAGATCGATCTTCAAGAACATGCACGATCCTCCCAATCGATCCAACATATCATCAAGGCGAGATATGGGAAATTGATATCGAATAATGATCTTGTTGATGGCTTGGCCATCCACACACATGCGTCAACTTTCATCCTTCTTTGGTGTCAAAAGAGTCGGTACCGCACACGGACTCATGCTCTCTCTACTGTATCATTTGTGTATCAACTCTTCGACCTTCTCCCTTAGAACTTCGCTTTCCTTAAGATTCATCCGGTAAGATGGGAGGTTAAGTAGACTTGCTCCAGGAATAAGACCAATATGGTGTTAGATATCCTTCATAGGTGATAGTCTTTCCGGAAGCTCATCATGAACAACTCTTTTTAACTCCTCCAAAATGGGCTTCATCTTCTCGGGAACCTCAATGGATGGAGTGACTTCTTCTTTGACCACCAAAGCAAATTTTTACTTCGTCTCTTTTGATTCCACTAAGAACTCGTCTCGGTTGCATATGGATATATAACTTTAGCTTCTCTTCTTTTGTCGGCTTTGGAACAAGTGGAATAGGCTTCATGGCGATCATCTTACCCATCCAAGTGAACATGTAATGTTCTTCTTGCCTCGATGAGTAGTATCGACGTCACGTTACCATGGTCTCCCCAAAAGTATGTAACATACATCCATATCAATAACATTAAGCAACAGAATTCTTGATAAAACTTACCAATTGAAATAGGGACATTCGTTACCTTGACGAATGGGCCTTTTTTAATCCACCCAATAGTGTAAGGGTGAGGGTGTGGTTCTGTCTCTCCTTCAAGTAGTCCACTAATGCACTAGAAACGATATTCTCGCAACTTTCGTTGTCAATGATGAGGTTGCACACCTTGTTTTTGATCGAACACATTGAATAGAAGATTTGATGTTGTTGTGTAGTGTCGGGGGCCTTTTGATTGCATAACAACCGATGTACCACGAAGGTGGCTGACTCTCCATGCTCTTCGGCAAAGTCGGAGTCTTCCGGCTCGGTCTCAATTTCCATTTCGTCTTCATCCTCATAGTTTGCCATGTTGCCTTTCTTTCTCCTTGGACACTCATTGGACTTGTGTCTAAGTTCACCACACATGTAACACTTGGCAACACTTGGCTTGGTGTGTGAATTCTCTTTGCCCTTTGTAGTGGGGGCTACTGTCGTCACTGGTTTTGCTGTAGGGGCGTCGGTTGCCTTATAGGCTAAAGGTCGATCACCCGATGCGGAACTCTGTTGAGTTCTTGTATTGCTAGATGTCTTCTATGCTACAGTCTTGAAAGGTAAAGCTCTGTTTTGCAACCTTTTGATCTTCATGGCCTTGTTGTGGGCTTCATCAACGGAGAACACGTCATGAAAGATCACGCGTTCTTGGATAGAGTACTTTAACCCGTTGATGTACTTTGCCGCTTGTTGTTCTTCTGACATGGATAGATCGCATCGTAATGAAAGGCGATGAACTCCTCCGTGTACATCGCAACAGTCCTTGTACCTTGTTTGCAGTGTTCAAAATGATTGTAAAGAATTTATTAATAATCAAATGGAAGGATTCTACCTTGTAGGAGTTGTTTCATACATCTCTATGTTACAGTTGGCATGCCTTGACGTCTCCTTGTGATCTGTAATTGATCTCACCAGGTGATTGCTCCCCCTTGAGCATGTATGCCACGAACTTGACATTCTTCTCCTCGGGGATGTAAGTCATGTCGAAGAACTTCTCCACTTCATAAACCCAATCCAAGAAGGATTCGATATCAAGATTCCCACTAAAAGATAGAATCTTGATCTTCATCATATATTCACTAAGAGTTGAGTATTTTTTTCTCCTATCATGATTAGGGAAAAAATCCTCCTCTCCTGGTAGGATTAGGATTGATCATCCGCCTATGGCCTCACTCGTAAGCCATCCCTTCATCGTAAACTTCATCTTCAAAGTCTTCTTGATAGAAGGGTTTGTTCAATTCTTCCTCATCGAAAAGATCTTCATATTAAGAATTTTGTAGAAGATGTCTTGGTGGTGGTCGTGGCGGTCGTTGATGTAGTGATGGTTGTTGTGGTGGTGTTTTTGGAGTGGAGGCTGTTGTCGTGGTGGTTGTCGGAGTGGAGGTTGTTGTGATAGGGGTTGTTGTGGTGGCGGTTGAGTTGATTGATGACCATATCCACTTCGATACGTACCATCGGCTAGACTTCGGTCATCAATCTTGAGAGAGAACTTTTTGATCCCTTAGACCATAAGATCCAAGATAGATTTTATAGTGCAAATGTCTCCTTCAATAATGTTCATCCTTGTGGAAAGGCGTTGCAAACTATCATCGTCTCCTTTCATCGTCGGAAAGTTGTTGAAGATCTGATACCACTTGACGCAGACAAGGAAGCGAAAATACCGGGTTGATCTCATTCTAGCACTAACCCTGAAGAACGCCTTCAGGTAGGGAATAATACACGAATCCACGAGCAAAGTATTCGAATCCATGAGCAAAATAAATACAACTCGAATCAACGAGCAATTGAAAGAGAAAAAATCTCAATTTAATTGATGATCAAAATCCAATGAATCAAATTACAAAGATACAATGGCCTTAAATAGGCTCAAAAAGTATAAGTCTACCCTAACTAGGAAACTGGAAATAAATAAAGAAAAATAAAAATAAATTGCAATAAAAAACGGACCGAAAACCAAATCCTAAATAGAATCTGAAATAGCAGATACACGACAGGTGGTCGACAAGGCGGTCGCTGCTTAGTCAATTTACATTGTCGATCGATCAGGTGGTCGACTGACTAAGAGACTTAATTTTCTAATCTCTTTTTTGCTTTCTGGTTGGTCGACCGACGCTCTGATCGCTTTTCTGCATTCCAGCCGGTCGACAGAGAATTGTGTCTGGCCTTCTGTTGAATATTGATCCCCTGATGCTTGCTTTGGTTGATCTCCTACATCACTAAATTAACAACATTTTGAACTGGCTATCTGATGTAATACGGGATCACAATCACCTTCAATCCAAAGAGAAAAGGGAAACTGTGATTTTGAGAAAAGAGGAATAAGGGTTTGAGAAAAGAAAGAGATAAATTTCAGTTTCACACTCATTGCACCATGGGTTTCACACCCAAATTCAAGCAAAAAGTTTTATTTCAATCATTCAATGATCCAAAAGAAAAGTTTAGGGGGCCTATATAGGCCTTACAAAAGTCCAACTCCAGAAAATAACTGTTGTTATACTAAATGTCCACATAAAAGAAAACAAAATTAGGCAAAATGAACTACAAATAGATATGACTAAAATCAAAAGAAAGCACGCAATGTCCTCATCATTTTCTCAAGAATGGGAAAAACTCAACCCTGTTGAGTGTGCGTTGGAAAGTTGTTGTCTGGCTACGATAATAACCAAGCCGTCGGAGATCCTCCTCGGTTATCCAAGAATTTTCTGATTCAGGTCTTCCTCTTCACTTAACAAGATAGTATCGTGTTCCTCCGTCTCTACTAGAGACAACCTGATCAATCAAAATAGAATCTATATTTTCTATTGCATGAGATAATGTAGGAGGAAGTGGAGGTAGTTGAGGGCTCTCAGAAGGAAGATCGCAGGTAGGCTCATCCATGAGTGGATTAAAATGGGTATCAAGAGTACCTCTGCATGGAATCAAATCATCAACATTAAAAATGCAATCACCGTGAGAATCTAGTCGGAGGTCCACTGCATAAACAATTGAATTAATTTTCTTGCGGATTTGAAAAAGTCATGCATTTCACGTGTGCAGTTTCTTCATGATTCCCGGAGGTTACCGTTTAGGTCTCAGTCGGATCATCACATAGTCACCAATATTAAATGTTCTCAATCGATGATGAAAATCAATAGAAGATTTATGATTAGCATTAAGTTTCATTATTTCATCTCTGATTTCCTTATGTAATACACGTGTATGGGATGCATATGCAAAGCCTAGTACCTTAGATGGTGTGGAATCAGCAGTAGTGGAGGAAGGGGTTGGCGGCCAGAGTAAGCAAGGTCAATAGGAGGAAAAGAGGGAGCGGTAGCAAATAGTGGTAAGTGGAGTCAGTAGCAGAGTCGTGGGAGGGAAAGAAGGGACTCTTTTCTTCAATGTTGTAAGTGTTTGCTCGGTCTGTCTAAACTTGGGCCTCAAGGGTAATAACTTAATCTTCTTACTCTCATGTACAAATTGACACATGTTAGATCGACCGTAGATGGTGACATCTTTATCAAACAACCATGATCTACCTATAATAATCTGGCCCGCGTCCATATTAACCACATCGCACCAGATCTTTTCCTTGTAAAAATTAAAGTCGACCCGGATAAGACATTGTTGCCTTACTTCTAAGGTCGTTGCGTTAATCCAAGACACCTTGTACGAGTGGCGATGGGGTGGTCTTTAATGCAAATCTTTCAATCACCTTGGACGATATTGCATTGATACTACTTTCACTGTCCACAATCACCTTACAGTTCTAATATCCAAACTTGATGAACATGTGGAAGGTTGTAGTTCTTCTCTAATCATTGACTTGTTAGGGCTGCATTGAGGTGCACCTAACTACTCCTAAATTGACTCTATCATTACTAGGAGTTAGGTCAGTCGATGCTAACGTCCTAATGCAGCCACTGAACTTACGATCTTCAACAGAATCGTCTGAATCGTCGTCATGTTACTTCCAGACCATCTTCTTCTACACCTTCTATGGGTACTTTCACCAAAAGAGTTTTGGTTTTGACTTAGACACTGTGTTGCAAAGTGTCAGTACCCCTGACATCTATAATACTAGGTACGTGGGTTGGCTTCATTGGTTCACTAACCGTTTTTCTCTCAAATGTTGTCAGTTTTGTGCTAGATGGACCCGTTGATTTAACACATGAAGAACTAGATATTAGTTTCCTTTGTGTTGGGAAGGAAGGGTTATAGCTAGGTTTACTAGTGATTGTAGTTTTAGAGCTATCCCTAAAATTCATTCGGTGAAAGAAATATCCTCTAGACTCATCTAGGTCAGTAACCAGCTGATATACTTGTTCTAAAGTCGTGATGCCTTTAGTTATGAGCTTTCGGCGGCAGTCATCCCTAAGACCTGACCTACACCTAAATAAGGTTTGTTTGGGAGACTCAAACTCGATGCGATGGCACTACACGAATTCAGGTATTCATCAAACTTTGCAATGTAATCAATGGCCGACTTGTTCCTTGAGTTAGCTTATTCCACTTATCTAGTAACTGCTGTCTCAAGGAAGGTGGAACGTATTTCAGCCTAAATTTCTCTTTCATGCCCTCCCAAGTCTCAACTGGCTCATCCTTTTTATATCTCATCATCCTTTCAAGGTTATCCTAATATTGCCTAGCTTGTCCAATTAGTTTCATCATAGAAAATTGAATTTTTCTCGAGTCGGGCATGTCACACCAACGAAAGTAATAGTTCATAGCTAATTACCAATCTATGTAAGCTTGAGGGTCTAAACGTCCGTCAAAAGAAGAAGCATCTACTTTTACATTTTTGATATACTAGGCATCTGGGTCCTCAGTGTGGATGGGTTGATCTTGCCTATAGTGCGGTCACCTATTGTTAGCTCAGGATTCATTATCCCCTAGGTGATCTGAGGTTCTCTGTTGGTTAGTTTCTAACCTGTCAAGTCGTGTGGCTAACTCCCTGCAATTGGCATCAGCCTGATCTTTATACTCTTGCAGTCGTTGGTCCTCCATCTTAGCAAAGAGTGTGTTAAGTGTATCCTTAAGGCTAAGGTTTATTGGTACAAAAGTTTCTCCTCCTGAAAAAGTTTTACCACTTCTACTTGACATATAAATTACTAATTAATCCTAAATGCAAAGTTTCTCCTACTGAAAAAGTTTTACCACTTTCACTTGACATACAAATTACTAATTAATCCTAAATGCAAACTACTCTAAGGTAAGATGCGTGATAATGCCAGAGGAATCAGAGATCAAATTAATGATAAATAATACCCATTATTTAGCTTTATTGATTAACACATGATTAAGAAAACATAAAAGTGGGACAGTGATTTATACAACACGTGCTAACATAGTAAATTTTTCAAATCAATTCAAGAGATCACCGATTCCAGTTAATTTAGTTGCCAATTAATATCAATTTTTGAATTCCACTCGAGGCCAGATTCACAGAAACTCACTTTTTATGGGCAACATTCAATAGATTCTCATCTTGCGACAGAGTTAAGAAGCTATCTTAATTAAGAGATAAAAATGACTGAATAGAAACTTTAACGATTACCTGGAAGGAAAACTCCAACGTGGGTATGAAAGTTGTAGATGCATAGTACTATCTCCATGAATCTACTGTTTTGAAAATGACTCGATTCGGGCTTGAAATGAGCTCAGAATGGCCTCCGAAAAGCTGAATTGAATTGCAGAACTGAACTTTACTAATCTCTGATGACATCATCAGGGTGACATCAGCAAAAGTGGATCGGACTGGATCAGCGAGTTGCAAATGGGTCGGGTCTATAGGCTGTCTAAAAATTATTGAGGACAAAGCCTCAAACGCGGAACTCAAGTCAAATGCGAGGATCGCGTTTCAACCCTAGTAAAGGCAACTTAGAACTACACCAACGAAAAGGTGGCGCTTATCATCAAACGTGACACTCGCGTTGTTTCTTTAAACGCGGACCTCAATGAAGGTCGCGTTTCAGTTTCAAAAGCAAGTCTGGGCAGCTCCGCGTTCCAACACAGACGCGAGCATGTGAGCTCCGCGTTTAGTACAGCTACGAGGTCTGCGTCAAGCGCGAGACCTGCATCTGCTGTAACTGACAGCCATCAACTTGGTCAGTTAACACCCACGTTCTCTCCACATAATGGGGAATTAATCCCCATTATGGAGAAATTTAAGGGGTCGATTACACCCCAAAAATCTCTATAAATAGCTGTGAGAAGCTATAGAGAGGGACTTTTTGGCCTGAGAGAGTTCAAAAAAACAAAAGAGTATACTCTTTCTACCTTGCTGAGTTTAAGTTTTAATCTTTTTGAGATGTTTTTAGTCATTGACTAAAGTGGCACGCTTCGCCAGTGAGAAAGAAGAAGATCTAGAGAGAAGCTTCTTGTTCGGTTCATCGACAGAGAACAAGATTCACTCTCCATCGCTACAGCAAGAACCTGACACTAAACAAAGAGGAGATCCACCCAAAACCCTCCAATCTTCTGTAATCGGATTTTATCCGTTGTAACTTTCATCCATTCAAAGAATTTTATTTTGAATTTTTCTGACAAAACAGGGTCTCTAAGCGAGTTTGAGATTTAAACCTGAAATTAAATCCCACCCTGACTTTAACTCGACTCCTGGGCTGCTACAGTGTGCTTGGCGGCGAAGCTTGATGACGACGAGAGCGAGGGATCGGGCGAAGGCCTGAATCTGATCGGCGGCGATAAGTGGGGGATCACGACGCTGAAGGCGGACAGAGACCTCAACGAGCTCATCATCGAAGGTCGCGGTGAAGTCAGCGGAGGTTGGTGAAAAAGACCTTGTTGTCCACGAGGTCGGTGGCGTCGGTTATCATCAGAGAAGAAGTGGATGTCGAGATCTTGTGAGCGACGCGAGGAGATGATAAAGAGGTCGGAGAGGTCTTGAGAGCGATCGACGATATCTTGAGAGTGGTGGTAAAGCGAGGCAGAGGAGTGCGATGGCGCTCTGAGATTGCGGTGTTGGCGGAGCTGTGGTGGGACGCTACTGACAAGGTCGGTGATGCAGTCGAGGTTGGCGAGAGTTGATTCTGTGTGGAAGGAAGGCGGTGGCGATGGAGGATGTTAACAACTAGATATCATCGAAGATGAGGTCGGAGCTCATCGGTGAGGGAGGAGGAAGAGATGACTGGCATTGTCGTGGCGACGGAAAACAGCGGGAGAGGATGGCGGCGCAAGGAGGAGAATCGGGTGGCCACGGCAGAGGGGAATGGGGGAGATGATGCCGAAAGAAGGAGAGGGCTTGCGTGAGAGTCAGAGCGAGGGAGAGGAGGGGTTTGGCAGTGGGAAGGACGTCAGCGACTGGCTAAGATTAGGGTTAGGGTTTTCAGATGGTGGGAGAGGGAGAACGAGAGGGAGGGGAAATGAACAAGAGATTTTAGGATTTTCGTTTTATTCTTTTTTCTTCTTTTTTCTTTTTCTTTTTTCTTTTTTTGGATCTGGTTAGTGTTTCAGATCTCAATAATTTTTTTGAATAAATCTAGGGTTGATCTAGAGCAAGGGTTTGAGAGAAGGGAAAAGATTTGAAAGGGATTGAAAACTGATTGCTCTTATACCAAATTGATGTAATATGGGATCGCAATCACCTTCAATCCAAAGAAAAAGAGAAAACTAAGATTTTGAGAAAAGAGGAATTAAAGTTTGAGAAAAGAAAGATAAATTTGGGTTTCACACCCGTTGCACCACGGGCTTCACACCCAAAACTCAAAAGCAAAATCTCAAGAATTTTTAACTGAAAAGTTTTAATTCAATCATTCAATGATCCAAAAGAGAAGTCTAAGAGGCATATTTATAAGCCTTACAAAAGTGTGAACTCCAGAAAATAACTGATGTGATACTAAACGTTCACGTAAAAGAAAACAAAACTAGGCAAAATGAACTACAAATAAAAATGACTAAAATCAAAAGAAAGAAAGCATGTGACGTCTGTAGATCACTTAAAGGGGGGTGAATAGGTGATTAGCTAATATAATGACAAACTAATGCGAAATTAAAAACTATTTAAGCAAACTAAAAACTATTATGCAAAACACACCAAACATAACACAAGAGTGTAGCCGAATTCTTGGTGAAGGGCTCTGAACTATCTCAAGATTCCTCTAGATAAGAGTTGAGGTGTCGTTATGACTCTCTTGGTTGAATACAAGTGTGAGCAAATAATCCCAAGCATATAACAATTAGAGCACAAGATATATCAAGCATATAAAGATATAAGCAATGTAAGCATGTAAGATATAAACACAAGTGAGAGATAGAGAAAGAGCAACCGCAAATACGGGAGATTTGTTTCGAGATTCGAATACCCTTGCTCTACGTCCCTGCCTTCAACACTATGAAAGATTTCCAGTAGAATCGATCCCAACGGATCACTCGGTGCCGCAACACCTACAAGGAGTTCACACTAAAACTCTTGGACTCACTAGTCCCCTCACTTGTTCCCGCAAGAACAACACACGCAAGCACACTAGCTTGCCGAGGCCGCACCTCTACACCGAGCTCCCACAAGAACTCGAAACAACACGAACCCGCAAGTTCGCCTCCTCAAATACAAAGTAGAACACTTGATGATCTAAACACTTTGATCACCTAAAAACACTCTCACAACAACTCTCCTATAGGATAGATATGACAATTGAAAGCTCAAGTATGTGTGAGAAAAACTTGAATGGATTTGTGGTGAAAACTCAAGAAATCTCTTTTGAAAATTACTCTTGAAAACTCTCCTTTTGATATGGAAGTTTTAGCTCTAAAACAAGTGTAGATAAACACTTAGAAAGATAGGAAAACTAGCTTGAAAACTCACTTAAAATCTTGTTCAAATAGTCCAAGGGAAACCCCAATTTATAGGCTCCCAAAATATGGCCGTTGGAGGCCAACTCAGCAGGAAATCCTGCCGCCGGTCGACCGCCCGGTCGACCGGCCAACGGTCAGATTTCTGACCGTTGTGCCACCGGTCGATCGCCCGGTCGACCGAGGCCTGAATACAGAAAGCAGGCTCTCTGCCGGTCGACCGCCTGGTCGACCGGGGTCAGATCCAGAGAGCAGAGCTCTCTAGGGGTCGACCGGGTCGGTCGACCGACCCTCCAGCCAAACTGGTTGTGCACGTTTGTGCACATTGGTCGACCAGACCGGTCGACCGACTTCTGTCTCGGTCGACCGTCCAGTCGACCGGCAGAAGGCCTGGTCACATCTTTTTAGGGATAAAAACTTGATCTTTTTACTTTTAATAAAATCCCATAAATTCTCATAAATTTTACAAAAATAAGTTCACTGATTTTGTTTGATATACAAACATGTTTGATTAAAAATAAAAAATTATTACAAACATTTTGAACTATTTTTATAATATAGAAAATTTGGCTTAAACAAAAATCTGTATTTTTCAAAAACAATCTCTAAATTGAAAAATGATTTTTCTAAAACTTCTCCAAATACAAAAATAAGATATTTTAAATATTTTTGAAGCTTAGTGTGTATGGATATAATCCACTACACATATATGATGAAATATCTATGTTTTTGACAATAAGCTCTAAAATAGTTTTAATAAAACACATGTATATTTTGAATCTTAAAAACCAAAACGGTATTTTCTAAAAACAAGAACTCTTTTATGAAAACACGTGTGTGAGTGTATATGAACTTGAGCAATCCACCAACTAATCTATCATTTACATTTTATCTAAAAACAAATCTTGACACTTACAAAATCCGACACAAGTCTTCTTGAAAATCTTCTCTTGAAAATCTTCTTCTCCTTCTTGACTTGGTCCAAACTTGATCCAATGAGCTAGACTTCTCTTGAGTACTTGATGTGATCTTGATGCGCGAGCTCTTGAATTAACACGTGCTAGCTCCAAAACTTGACTCGAATCCTTTGTTTAAGCTAAACACCTACTAAGATCTTGATCAAATATCTGAGACTAATTAAACACAAGATCATTAGTACTATAACTACATGAGTTAATCATCATCAGAACTAGAGTGATGGGCCTTTGGGCCAACAATGTCTTCATCACTATTAAAACCATGAAAGCTAACCATCCACCCACCATTTTTCTATTATGAGCTTTATGGAAACTGAAACTTTGAAATTATGGAGTTTAAAATTAACTCAATTAGATGCACCTTGGTTTTTGTTATATACACTTCATTGCGGGAGTGACTGATGCAAATAAAAAAGCGAAGATGCCAGCTAGATCTTGTTCTAGCGTCGATGAACCCTAAAGGATACCTTTAGGTAGGATAAAACTCGAATCCACAAGCAAAACAATTCGAATCCACGAGCAAAAGAAAACAATTCGAATCCACGAGCAATTGAAAAGAGAAACTCAATTCTATTGATTGAAAATTTGATAAAAGTTACCTCTAAAAACAAAAAAAAAGAGCCTTAAATTGGCTTTAAAAGTAGTAGTTTATCCTAACTAGGAAACTAGAAAAAAAGAAAGAAAAACGAAAGAAATTGAAATCCAAATTGGACCCGAAAACAAAATTATAAACAGAATCAGATACAGAGTTGCGACAGAATTAGTCGACTAATGGCTAAGGTTAGTCGACTAATAAGACCCCAAATATTAACCAACTCTCAGTTGATCAGAATTAGTCGACTACTGGTACTAATTAGTTGACTACTGAGAGAGTTAGTCGACTAGTCCTGATGATTAGTCGACTAATGCAAATCTTGTTGCCGATGCTACCTTGGCTTCCTACATCAGTCTCTTTCTCTTCAAAAGAACTCGTCTCCGAATTTCGATCAACCGAATCATGAACGATATCATCCATAGCAAACTCTGCCTGAGGAAAGGTGTGATCCCAAAATTTTGCTCTGCCTCGAAGAGCTTCCAAAATGCAATTGATGATAGAACTTGACACACCGTGTACAACATCTATAATCGTGTTACATGGACTAAAGGGTATCACCTTAGAAAATCTGAATCTTTTTCACTTGTAACTCAACAAGTCTTACATCCCCTTATAGTTGTAAGTCAATGATGGATCATGTTTTCATCGCGCGCCCATGTGCCAATAGTAGGTGATATGAACTTAAAAAATTGAAAGCTTGCATCTCGAGCACTCTCTTTCTGCATAAAAGGATCTTTGAAATCATGAAGAATAGTTGCACTATATTGCCAAAGTGGTTTAGACTCTCCCACATGTTCCAACTTCATCTTCTCAGAAATTTCAGTAGAGGAAACATCTTCTTTGACCACAAGAACAAAGATCTGCTTTGTTTCCTTTGATTCCACAAAGAGCTCGCCTCGATTGCATATGAATATGAATTTTGGATTCTCTTCTTTTGTAAGTTTTGGACTAGGTGAAATAGGCTTCATGGTGATTCTTTTGTCTTTTCAAGTGAACACATATATGTTCCCTTGCCTCTATGGGTCGCATCAACATCGTGTTGCTATGGTCTCCGCAAAAGAATATGACACTTCTCCATAATAACAATATCACAAGCAACAGAATCTTGATAAAATTTGTCTCTTGATTCAACCAATAGTGTAAGGTTGAGGATGTAGTTCCATCTCTAACTTCAAACAGTCCAATGCTCTAGAAATGATATTCTCACAACTCTCTCTGTCAATGATGAGATTGATACCTTGCTCTTGACTGAACACCTCGAATAAAAGATTTGATGTCGCTGCGTAGTGTTGGAGGCCTTTTGGTTGCATAGCAACCTCTGTATGACACAGGTTGCTGACTCGCTGTGCTTTTCGGCAAATTTTGAATCATCAAGGTCAATCTCGAGTTCCTCATCTTCTTCCTTTCGTAGTCCGCCATGTTGATTTACTTCCTCTTTGGGCATTCATTGACTTGTGCCCAGATTCTCCACACGTGTAATACTTGCTAATACCAGGCTTGGCTTAGGGATTTTCCTTACCTTTTGCAACAGAGGATGTTGTCGTTATTAGGTCTGCTGCAGGGGCTTCGGTTGTTGTCTCCTCAATTGACGTCGAAGGCTTGAAAAGTAGAGTTTCACTTTGTAACCTCTCAATCTTTAATGCTTTGTTGTGGGCTTCATCAACGGGGAACAGAGAACACATCGTGAAGGATCACATGTTCTTAGATGGAGTACTTTAGACCGCTGATATACTTTGTCGCTTGTTGCTCCTCCGTCATGGATAGATTGCAGCGTGATTATAATCGATAACTCCTCCATGTAGGCCACAACGGTCCTTGAACCTTCTTGACATTGTTCAAATTGATTGTAAAGAATTTGTTGATAATCGGGTGAAAAGAATCTACCTTGAAAGAGTTGTTTTATGTATCTCCATATCATCATAGATGGCTTGTCTTGACGTTTTCTTGAGATTTCAATTGGCCTCACTATGCGACGGCTCCTCCCTTGAGCTTCTATGCAATGAACTTGACATGCATCTCCTCGGGAACATACGTCACGTCAAAGAACTTTTCTATTTCATAAACTTAATCCAAGAAGGATTTAATATCAAGATTCTCACTAAAAAGAAAAATCTCAATCTTCATCCTATATTCATTAAGACTTGAATACTTTCTTCTCCTATCATGATTAGGAAAAGAAAATCATTCTCTCCTGTTATGATTAGGATTGGCCAATCGCCTTGGGCCTTATCCGTAAGACATCCCTCCATTGTAAGCTTCATCTTCAAAGTTATCATCTTGATAGAAGATATTGTTCAATTCTTTCTCACCGGAGAAATCTTCATATTGGAGATTTCGTAGAGGACGTCTTGGTGGCGGATGAAGTGGTGGTGGTTGATATGGTGGTAGTGTAGCGATGGTTGTTGTGGTGAAAGTTAATTTGATTGATGATCATGTCCGCTTCGGTATATATCTTCGGCTAAACTTCGATCATCAATCTTGAGGGACAACTTCTTGAGTTTTTGGACCACAAGATCCAAAATAGATTTCATAGTGTTGATATCCCCTTCAACATCGCCTACCTTTGTGGAAAGGCGTTGCAAACCATCGTCATCTCCCGCCATTGTCATAAAATAGTCGTAGCTCTTATACCACTTGATGTAGACAAAGAAGCGAAGATACCGGATAGATCTCGTTCTAGTGCCGACGAACCCTAAAGAATACCTTTAGGTAGGACAAAACTCGAATCCACGAGCAAAACAACTCGAATCCATGAGCAAAAGAAAACAACTCAACTCCATGAGCAATCGAAAAGAGAAACTCAATTCTATTGATTGAAAAATTGATAAAAGTTGCCTCTAGGCAACAAAGATACAAGGGCCTTAAGTAGACTTTAAAAGTACTAGTCTATCCTAACTAGGAAACTAGAAATAAAAAAAGAAAAGCGAAAGAAATTGGAATCCAATTTAGACCCGAAAATAAAATCCTAAACATAATCGGATACAGAATTGGCAACAGAATTAGTCGACATTAATGGCTAGTGTTAGTCGACTAATGAGAAGCCCAAAATTAATCAACTCTCTGTTGACCAGAATTAGCCCACTACTTGCACTGATTAGTCGACTACTGAGAGGGTTAGTCGATTAGTCTTGATGATTAGTCGACTAATGTATATCTTGTTGTTGTTGCCGCCTTGACTTCCTACATCAGTGACCCTTCAGTCTTAATCTCTTAAACCATAGAAAAGAAGAATCTATTTCTTGGCTAGCCTACTCTTCCTTTCTCATCTAATTCCATCACATTCTCCTTTTCCCACTGATGACATTAACACATTGAGCATATGTTCAGTTCTAATACTAGCCACAACTACTCCTTATAGAGATATAAACTAGCCAAATAATCAGATGTTCCTTACTATAGTAGTATCTCTATTACTACATAAACATGAATGAATGTGTGAGAGCCTGCAAAGATTTGAAACCTGGATATCTTAATTCCTAGAACTTCCTCCTTACTGTCCTAGGAAAATCTTGCTTCATAGACCCTGCTTCAACCAGAAAAGCCATTTTCTAAATTTTCCTAATCACATATTTTTACTGCACCCACTTTGTGCTGCATTCCCAATGTATTCACAAAGTTCTGTCTTGCATCAATTAACACATGGTCATTCTTGGAATTCAGTCTCAAATATAAAAGTTATGGTTACAATGCTATTGCATGTTGCTGACACAGCATGCTAAATAAACTAAAACACAGTTTACAACAGAATACTTGCGGTGCTTGTCAGATGTACCATGATGATAAAGCCGAGAATTCAAAATTACATGGGACAAGGTAGCATTTAAGAGTTTATAAAGTAGAAAAATTCGATAAACTACAATCAATGAAAATAATGGTGTTTATTTGCACAAATTAGGAAAGAACAGATAAACATGCCACATTCATCTACAACCCAATCCCTTCAACTTGTTTATAAGCATCCTTGATACAAAACAACAATCCCTGCATCTCTGACTTCATATCTACTTTACTGTAACTCCTTTCAAATATTATCGGCGTTGTCCATCACAAATTCCACACTCTCCACTGCACTTTAATGTCCCAGAAATAAATTCTTGCCGACTGCACCCATATCCAAGTGAACTAGAGTAGCTGGTCAAAGTCGTCTCTTGTTCTACACTCTACAAGTCTTATTTACTTACACAAGAGAAAAATTGGCCAAACAATTTACGCCTCTGTTTAAATAGTAAATCTATCGCTTATATTTTTACATGCATCCTCCGCAAATTCTAAAGATATTCTAAGTTCTTCAAATTTCATCATCACAACACTACTGTGGTTCATATTCATCACATTCAATTGTGTATCGCCATTAGGGCTCCCCTCTGACTTTACGGAGGGTATGTTTCTTATGGAATTTTGCTGCCCCGTACGTCATCTGTTTAGCTTATCTATCCAGAGGTTCCTGACAAATAATGTACCTCCTCATAACCACCGCACAATATCAAGGCCACGCTGTCTCATTATTCTAGCATCAATCTCGTTGAAGGTTACATAGAGATTAGTTTGACATAGCTCTACTAATTGCATGCCTTCTTATGTTCCCATAGTCACTTTTCCTGAACTTTTTATCATTTCCCTCTTATTGACTTATTTGTCCTAAACTGCCATAAGCCTAAACCTACCCACTAAATTTGCAACACGTATACTACGCCTTGAATATACTAGCTAAGTAGCTACTGGTTAACGATCCTTCAACATGATGTCACTTAACACATTGCACATAATGAGCATAAGACCACAATATATATACAGGACGGAAGGTTACCATGTTAGTAAACCCACTCGGACTAGTGTACATCTAAAGACAAAAAAATTGCATTTAGAAAGATGTACATTAAAGCTTATCTTGCCACAATTAAAGAACTAAACAAGATTTGCCAAATAAGACAAAGAAAACATAATAGGAAAGCCGCACCTTGCTCTCTTCATCCTTGGACATGCTATACATCGCCATAAGAGCCTTGCACCTCATCTGCGACCCCACCCTCTTTGACTGGTCCTTGAGCATCCTCACCACCATACCAACAATGCCTGCATTCCTCACTTTGTACCTACTCTCTGGATGCTCCTCTGAAATCTTATAAACATTATCCAACACCCGTTCCACACTCTCCACCCCACTCAGACCTCCCTCACCAAGGCACTGCAACGCCGACTTCACCTGTAACTCCACATTCCTAGTAACCCACTCCTCGATCGCACCCTTAAGCCCAATGTTGGGCTTCACCCCCAATGTGTTCAACACCTGGCCCGTTACCGGGCAGGTCGGGTCTCTTCCGTCTTCGACGCATCGATCAAACCAGTAGGTTATCGCAGACCTCTCATACGTCTGCGAAGATTCTGTCACCACCACAGGATCCTTCATCACCTCTTTCGTCAGCGGACATAAAAAGTTCTTAAAAGGTGGAATATGAGCATCCTCTTCAAAATCAACATCCACCTTCTGATCAGCAACCCGAGGCTCCATCGACCAGCTGTCAAAGATCTTTTCCAACGACATCAGGATCCTTCTTTCTTCGACAGTGCTCGATGCTGAAAAATCAGACCTCAGTAGCTTAATCTGCTCAGCTAATTTGCCGTAATTATAATAATTCATCCCTAATGCGCGGGCAAGATCCATGATAATGGCGCTCTTGATCGCCTTCGAGGTCTGCCGAACCTCTGCCTCTTTCTGAAGCGTGCGGTAGACTCTTTCCTCGTTCTCCGTGACCTAAAGTTGGAACCTTTCGTCAAATTTGAGCTCGAACTGAAGCGGAAAAAGAAGGGAATTCGGAAATTACCTTTAAATCGGCGCTCTGCATATCAAGCGAGAGATCAGCGACCTTCTTCCTGAGATCAGGGAGCGAGACGAGCGGCGAATCCAGAAGAGCGAGCCAGGACGCGATGGATCTCGTCAGGTCTCTGAGCGAGGAGCACAGTGGCTTGCAGTTGATGAGGATGTAGATGGGGCTCTTCTTGTAATTTGCCAGAACTTGGAGGGCGTTCTCGAGGTCGGCGGCGAGGCCGCGGAGGGCGGTGATGGCGGCGGGGGCGGAGGCGAGGGCGGCGGAGTGGGTGGCGAGCTGGTGGGCGATGACGTGGAGGCGCGCGGCGAAGCGAGTGAAGATGCGGGGCGGGTCAGGCTGGGGGGAGGGGTCGAGATCCGACCCGGAGATCTGGGAGAGGGCGCGGGTTATGGATCCGAGAGAGACCGCCAAGGGGCCAACGGCCGGTGGCGGCGCCATTTTGGCGGGGGTAAAGCAGTTCGGATCTTGGATTCTTTGGGAGTCCGAGTGAAGTGAGGCAACGAAGTCACGAGGGAAGCGAGTCCAAGAGAAAGAGATAATGGGGGATCTTTGGGGTTTGACTTGCTCGGCAGAACTTAAGTCAAAGTCTTTGTTATTGTTTTAATTAGGGGAAAGAGGTGAAGGTTTCGAACTCGAACCCGAACCGGCTTTCACGGTAGCACAGTCAGCAAAAATCTCAAAAGTTTGGAGAAAAGAAATGCAAATAGAAGTTCATAAGGGTGTCACATGCAAATAGGATCGGCCCGTCCATTCTTAAAAGGGTTGAAGAGGATGACTCATCATCAGCAACGATCGATCAATCGATCATGGATCGAGTCCAGTTCCTTATTGTAGTGTTTCCCCTCTTCCTCTTCAGCTCCGATCTCGTAAGTCTCTTCTCCAGTAGCCCTCCGCCTCCGCTGCCGAAACCCTCAGCTCACCACCATGTCCACAACCAACCCCAGCGCAGTTCTCTCCAGCAGCCCCCTGATTTCACTGCGGCACAGGTTTGATCAAAATTCTAGATTCTTAATTTCTCCTATGTTTTTCTCTGTCGTTCGATTTTGAATCGTGAAATCTCGAGCTCTTCCTTGATTCTCGCAGCAGGCGCAGATCCGTGGGCCCGGCTACGGCACCACCGTCGAGATCAAGTTCTGCACCTCTTGCTCTTTCGAGTAAGTTTCTTTTCTTTCTTTCTTTCTTCTTCTTTTTGGAATATATTTTCATTAAGGGTTTTGGTATTTGAGCAAACAAAGAAGAAAGCAGTTAACTTTTTCTTTAGTCATACTTCTTCTGGACAATTTCTATGGCACTGAGAGGGAAACTGGAGATTTTGTTAGCTTGAGTTTATGAACTTAAGCCAAATAGAAAATGGCAAAAAATGTAGATATGAACAATCTGATGATAAAAATAAATTTTCCATGCCCTTAATAAATTAAGGGCCTATATAACTGCGAGCAAGTACCCTGGAAAAGTTTAGGAGGTGGCAAATGTTAGCAATTCTAGTACCTGAGTCTGTGGAAGGGCTTGTTTAGTTGCCGAGAAGTGTTTAGGAATAGCATTTGGTTCCATTTATTGCCTGGTTTGGTTGCTGCTGGTGTTTTGGATCAGTTTGAAAGTGGTAAAATTTGCAGTTCTAACATTTGGTTGCAGTAAAGAGTGACTTGTTTCTAACTTTGTATGTATGTCGTGTATCTGTGTCCATGCTTCCTAGGCAAGAAGTCCACTGTGCATATTTCTTTTGTGGTAATCTCTGGATGCGCCCATCATACCTAGGTATATTTTAAGAAGTAAAATATTTTTTTTCCAGCAAACGCTTCTAAAGCCAATTATTGGACAAAAAAGATGTTTGATAATCAGTCCTTAGCTGACAGAAATTAATGACACAAACAAATGGCATGGAAAACTGGAAAAAAGTTTCTGAAAGTAGCTTCCTTAGCCGTGTTGTCCTGCACTTCTATGGTCTTATGATTATCAGCAACCAAACAGGCCCCATTTTTCGTAGAGCTTGGTTGTTTAAATCATTGTTGTGAAATAGGTTGTATTGCTTTGTTAGTTACCTAATGACAGTTGACTAGAAGGGTGAAATGAGGTTAATAAGCTCAAGTTTCTATAGAAAATAAGAAAAATGCATTGATGTTGTCTGGCTGTGCACGTCCCTTAGTTTGTAGAAGAGAGTGGTTAAAGATATGACGCGGTGCTATCTGAAGTGTAGTATCCAATAAGTACTTTTTGTTTTAGATGCTTTATGGCGTAGTCGAGGGTTTCTAGATTATGATAATACGGGTTTTGGGGTTGTTTGATGTCTGATGAAATTTAACTAATTCGGGAGTAGAAGGTAGGGGTTTGGAAAGGGGCTGCTTGTTGTCCGTCTAGAAGGGTTAAGAGGATGTATCCCCTTAAAATGAGGAGTCACAACTTAGCTTATTTGCACAAGTTAAGGGATAGCCTCTTTATTAACAGTTGATCTATCCAAAAACTCACAGGTGCTCAGGTTTCTATAAGCGTTTCTGATAACAAGCTAATTAATTTAAACCTTCATCTTATCTCTTTTTATGGATGGTTTATCCAGCATAACCTGATAGCCTATTATCTCTTCATGAGGACTGGTATTAGCCTATTCTTTTGACTAAGTTAATGCATATATTTGTGATGAGGACATCAATGGCTGAGATTATGTTTGGATTTGGTTCAGATTCTGTTTGGATTTATTAGTTACATTAGTTTTGATTTGATTAGTTATTAGGTTGATTTGATTTGGTTTAGTTAAGATTTTTAATTATTATCTTTATCTTTTAATTTCATGATGTGTGCACATGTTTTTGGCTATTTATAGCCATGTATTGAACTTTTTTCTTGAGTAGCTGATGAATGAATAGTTATGAGAGCAATTTTGTGTTCTAGTTAAATCTTTCAAGTGAGTTGAGAGTGGGTGTGTGATTCACTCGGGTGTGAGGCCCGAAGCCCTTTATCTTTTGTATTTTTTTTGAAAAGCTAGAGAAGTTCTTCTCTAAATCCCCATCACAAATTCTAATTCTTTTACCGTCCCGCATCAATCTGTTTTCTATAAGGTCATACAAATGCGACCACAAGTTTAATTCTATTGCAAAATCTTTTACGATTGATACAAGTTGCAAGGAAGACATTTTTTACCTTGGTTCTTCATCGGTGGATGCACCATGTTTACAAGCTATTGGGGTTGAACTTGGAGGCCAGAAATAACACTATGTTTCCTATGAAATACCAGTTTTTGTGATATTGTGCAACTATTTCTAGAATTGGTTGTCCCTAATTTAGTCAAAAGAATAGACTAATACTTACTCTCATGAAGAGAGAATGTCAAATAAAATTTTTTGAGTGTTAAATAAAATAAATTTTCAGTTGTTTCATATGAAAGCATGAAGAGAAAACATTTCGTTTGGCTTTCAATTAGGAACTTAATGGTATTCATAAAGATTTTAGGGGATAGAAATGGATTGTTCCCAGTTTATACATTGAACCATTACCTGCAAGTAACATGGTGGTTTAGAATATGCTTTTGTGATTGTATTTTGTTTTTTCTCACTTTCATGATTGCATTTTGTTACCTATGGGGATTAATGATATTTTGCTAACATGCTAGAAATTTGGCTGGTTGTTTCTAGAATGTTTTATATATCAAAGTTCGAGTATATGATGCCATCCTGTTTCGCTCCTACTCAAGTTACCAATGCACTTGGTCACCATCCTATGCGTAACAATCTCATTTTGAATATAATGGACTTTTGACTTTAAGAATCTAAACATATGTATTACCAGCGGGTTGGCCCTTTGGTAATACCCCTCCCTCTCGAGGGGAACGTTTCAAGTTCGATCTCCATAGATGTCAAATTGGGGGATTTAATTTGGATAATTAGTGGTGAGTGGGTGGGTGTGTGTGGGTGGGTGGGTAGGCTGAAGGGTGACCTCCATCGTGTTTCTCAAAAAAAAAAAAAAAAAAAATGGAATCGAAACATATGAAGATTTGCTGGTTATTGTTTGCAAGTTTTTGTGCACATCTACAGGGAGTTATTATTTGAAATTTACTGATCTTTTTGGTAAATTCTGTTTTGGCAGGGCTACGGCTGTAACTATGAAGAAGATGCTAGAAGCTTCTATCCCTGGGATTGATGTTATTTTGTCATTACCCCCCTACCCTTCCTAAACGCCTTCGTAGCAAACTAGCCCCTGTTGCTTAGTTTGGTGTTGTTGGAATGATGATGGCAGGGGAGCATGTTTTCCCCAGGCTGGGAATGCCACCACCTCAATGGTACCATTCCTTGTGTGCCAACAGATTTGACGCTATGGCCACAACTTGGTTGATTGGCAATTTTGCACTATCTTTCCTACAGAGTTCAGGTGCTTTTGAAGTTTATTACTGCAACGGTGACTTGGTAAGGATGGATTTTACGCCATAGCTGTTTTCCTGTGCATACATTTTCTTGGCGCTGTAATTTAGATTTCTTATTTGGAACATAATTTGAGTGCTTTTTACCATCTGCCATCTCATCAACATTGGGTTAAGAATCGTTTGTTGCAAGATCCACTAAAAGGTTATGCATTAACACTAGGTAGATGTTACTTCATTATTATTTTTTATTCATGAAAAAAAAGTTAAGAAAGTAGGTTTGCCTTGTTACTTCAAATTGATTGTAAAGAATTTGTTGATAATCGGGTGAAAAGAATCTACCTTGAAAGAGTTGTTATATGTATCTCCATATCATCATAGATGGCTTGTCTTGACGTTTTCTTGAGATTTCAATTGGCCTCACTATGCGACGGCTCCTCCCTTGAGCTTCTATGCAATGAACTTGACATGCATCTCCTCGGGAACATACGTCACGTCAAAGAACTTTTCTATTTCATAAACTTAATCCAAGAAGGATTTAATATCAAGATTCTCACTAAAAAGAAAAATCTCAATCTTCATCCTATATTCATTAAGACTTGAATACTTTCTTCTCCTATCATGATTAGGAAAAGAAAATCATCCTCTCCTGTTATGATTAGGATTGGCCAATCGCCTTGGGCCTCATCCGTAAGACATCCCTCCATTGTAAGCTTCATCTTCAAAGTTATCATCTTGATAGAAGAGATTGTTCAATTCTTTCTCACCGGAGAGATCTTCATATTGGAGATTTCGTAGAGGACGTCTTGGTGGCGGATGAAGTGGTGGTGGTTGATATGGTGGTGGTGTAGCGATGGTTGTTGTGGTGAAAGTTAATTTGATTGATGATCACGTCCGCTTCGGTATATATCTTCGGCTAAACTTCGATCATCAATCTTGAGGGACAACTTCTTGAGTTTTTGGACCACAAGATCCAAAATAGATTTCATAGTGTTGATATCCCCTTCAACATCGCCTACCTTTGTGGAAAGGCGTTGCAAACCATCGTCGTCTCCCGCCATTGTCATAAAATAGTCGTAGCTTTTATACCACTTGATATAGACAAAGAAGCGAAGATACCGGATAGATCTCGTTCTAGTGCCGACGAACCCTAAAGAATACCTTTAGGTAGGACAAAACTTGAATCCACGAGCAAAAGAGAAATCTCAGTTCGCTCGGCTTGACAAGAGATATTCAAATCAAAAGTGAATGTTAAGGGTTAACATTTATCCTGTTAGACGACCTGAACAAAAAAGGGTAAGATCTCTTCATATATGATGCATTATTGCACTATTATGTACCTAAAATGCAATTCATAACATAGTGAATCTCTTGCAATCACGTTAACATCTAAGGCCTCTCTCTCTTATTATACTAGTGTATCGTTCTGTCGGCAGTAAAAACCAACCGACGGAGCAGGAGATGGATGAAGAGGGAGGGAGAGGGTCTCTCTCTCCCCTCTCTCTCTCTCTCTCAGCGGAAGACGAGCAAATAGACAAAATTCGTGAATGAGTCACTAAATATCTCTCTCTCTCAGCTGAAGACGAACGCACAAAATTCGTGAAAGAGTCAAGAGAAAAAAAACCTCTTTTCAGTTGGTTTTGATAAATGAAATAAAATATATTTTGATTTATCTAGTTTTACCCGTTAACATATTTAGTAATTTATTCATAATATATAAATGCTGATACCCGTCCCGCATAACATATTTGGTTTGAGAAATGGATTCGAGTTTAGAAATTCAATTGCCTAACCGCCAGCTAGGAATAGGATGAGATAGGAGTTCTGCGTGTTAGGACACGGTGGACATAAAAAGTTGTTGGGGGTTTTCTTAATTTTTTTTTTTTATAAACTAGTGAATTTGTGCTTATTAATTAATATTATCAAATAATCATAACTATAAAATAAAATATTATGTTGTTTATTTTATAAAAAAATGTAAATTTATCTTAAGACTATAAGGCATGTAAAAGAATGATTAAGTCAATATTAAACTAATATTCATTTAAATTTAGTCATGATATATTGATTATCTAATACAATATAAAGTTACTGCAATTTAACATTTACCGTGTACTTATCAAAAAAAGAATAAGATATATCATGGGCTTCTCAGAAAAAGAAATAAGATATAGAAAAGATATTTCATAAAATTATGATTCTCATATGATTTTTTTCCAAATAGCAATATTATGTTGTTAGTGTCTATGTATTTAGATATTATCAAATATAGAGAAATAGTAGTTGGTTAGCTAGTTGTTGTAGATAAAGATAAATGATGGAGAGAGTATTTAATTTGAGTGATTTTAGATGGGAGAGAAGTTAGTTTTAGTGTATGTATATTTTTAAAATACTTACTTAAATAATCTTGATTTAGAGTTATATTTATAAAATTTTATTGTAACATTGAAACAAATTTCAAATTGGGCAAAAGTGAGAACCATAATTTTTTGTCACATTCTAAATGATATTTTTTTATAGAAGTATATTATATTAATATTAAAAAAAAAAAGATGCTCTCCACTGAAAAAATAGTTCCGTTTTGCTCACCGCTTCTCTCGTTCACAGGTGTCACCGCGCCTTGGGCGCCATTCAGCCGGGTGGGGTTACTGGGTGCCACCGGAGGCCCACCGGATTGACGGCTCAGATGAGCGTGGTGATGGCTGTGACGAAAAACGCGGTGAGCAAAAAAAAAATTCTGAAAAAAATTAGTGGAGTGGATCCGTTGTTAATCAAAATCATATATGTGCAGGGGCGGAACTAGGAAAAATTTTTGGGGTGGGTTGCAATTTTTTATAGCATATATTTATGAATTATATGAACTTATCAAAAGAATAAAACAGTATTCTCTACTAAATCAGGAGCGGAACTAGAAATAAATTTACTAAAAAAGCCAAAATAAAAAGGGATCAACATTCAGGAGCGGAGCTAGAAATAAATTTACTAAAAAAAAACCAAAACAGTATTCTCATTTGAATGACATCATGTCATCAACATTCACAACCATCGCTTCGTTAAATCTCTTCCATTTTAATTGCATCTCACCATCAATATAGCTTCTCATTCCCCAAATTCCTATACAATGAACAAGACATCTCCCCTAATTTCTAGATTCTGACAGATAAATCTAAAGCACAAAATTAACACTCAGGATTCTAATTCAAGAAATAGTTTCACAAGGATTCGAAATCTACTCCACTACCACAGAGAAAGCAAGAGTCAAAGCCAATCAACCCGCAATCCCAACAAATTCCAACTAAAAAAATGAACAAAAAATGAGTTTTAAGTCTATATATAAAAAAAAATGGGCCGGGCTGTAGCCCGGCCCAGCCCACTAATGGGTCCGCCCATGTATATGTGTGTGTGGGTTGTGAACTGGTTTAAGAATAGTGTAATTCACGAGTAGATTTCGATGTTATTTTCATTTCAGTCAACAATAAGTTTATAATTACTCATATAATTGTAACCCCCTGCTCCCCGGTGTACGTATCACCATATCAGTACCCGAGACGACGTATAAAATTGATTTGACCTCCGTGGTAGTCCGATTGAGCTGATTTTAGTTTCAAAAATTATTTTCTAATATTTGAGATTTTTCAGGATCTTCTGGAAATTTTCTGGATTATTTTGGAAAATCTCCAGAGTCGGTGTCGACTGATACCGATAATCTGCTTTACGATTTTTATTTCACAAATGGAGTAGAATTTGGAGAATCGGCTTTCACCGTATGTCTTAGAATTTCATGAGCGACGCTAGGGTATTTTTGGGGATTTTTCTGAATCTATCGAAAATCCGGCCAAACCGGTGTCGCCCGGTATCGGCGATACCTTCCAGGATTTTTAATTTGCAAACCGGATTGAATTTCTTAAAACCGTTTTTATATTACGTCTCAAGATAATATTCTCTATTTTCTGTAATTTTGGGCATCGTTCGGAACTGGTTGAATAGTGGGCCAATATTATAAGATTAAAATATTATTTTTTTTAAAAGAAATCCTTCTTTTTCTTTCTTTCTTCTTCCAGCTTCTTCTACACGACTCCTCCACCGCCTTAAAACCCACCGCCATTCTCCCCTTTTAAAAACCCCTCTCTCCCTCTCTCCTTGGATCTCTCCCTATTTCTTCCCCCGGCGGCTTGACCGGCGGCCAGGCGCCGGCGGCTGGGTGCCGGCGGCGCCATAGGCCGGCCGGCGCAGGGCCGGCCGTTGGGGAAGGGGGGCCCTCATCTCCCTCTCTCTCCCACCGTTTCTCTCCCTCTCTCTCGCCAGCTGACCGGAGCGGCGCCGGACCACCGCCGGAGTGGCGCCGGCGCCGGGGCGATGGCCGCGCCACCGCGCGGCTGGGCGGCGGTGGCCGCGCCAGCCGCTGCAGCCACGGGCAGCAGCAGCTGTTGCTGCTGCCGCCGCCGCAGGCAAGGAAGGAAGGAAGAAGCCCAAATGGGTTTGGGTGCGGTTCCAATCCAAACCCGACCCGTTTACACCCAAACCCGACCCATTACAGGTATAATTTCCTTCTAGCCCCTGTAAAATTAGAAATTACTTTCAGGCCCTGCAAAATTACAAATAGCCCCATGAATATTTTCAGTTATTCCATATTTCACCTCTGTGTATTATTTTTAGCGTTCGGGCGATATCGGGAGCATCCGGACTCCGATTTGGACGATTCTGGGTCCGTTGCGATCGTGGGAAAGAGAGCTACCTTCCCATGGCTAGTTTGTGAGTGTTTTTCTTTTATAAATTCTATTTTACCATGTTTAGTGACATTGATTGATATATCTTGAGTATGGATAAAATACGGTAATTATTAATAATTTACTGAACATGATAGGACAGTCATTGTAATAGGAATAACCTCGAGGATTGTTAGGTAATTCCTGATTTCATATGAGATAATAATAGTAACAAGACATACGAACATCGACAACTCGGACACGGTCATCATACCTACACAGCCACGGACACACAGGTCACTGTGTTACCATCTTCATTAACACTAGTATGTCATGTATTGGATCACAGTTAGAGAACGATAGTCACATGTATACTGATTCACGATACTCGGTGACACTACACTGTTACGAGACATGTCTAGCACCCTTATTTCACGCACTGGTATCGTCACTATACGAGTACTGTAGGTCCTTGGACGTAGTAGTATCTGATACACTGACCACTGTGCATACATGTACTAGTGAGACACATATATGTTACACGAATTCTTGCTCCACATAGGTAATCCACTGATACACGGATATCTCACTGCATGACGTACTGCATTTCATATTATTATTCTCATTGTTACACGGATGCTCGACACACCGTAATCTCATGTCTATATTACATATGCTCACCGCACGAGTGTATATGCATGTATTGTTTCTATCTTCTTGTCATCACCTTACACATGACCTGTATGATTGTTCCATGTTATCATCTTCATGTTATACTATTGTTTCCCGTTACTGATATTGTTATTCCCGGTACCGGACATGAGAGCTGTTGATATACGATATGTGGAATTCCACTTCTATTGTTCCCGTTTCCCGTTATATTGTTCCCGTTATATTGTTCCTATTTCCCGTTATATTGTTCTATGCTATCAACCGAGCTCATATCCTGTTATCATGTTACCCGTATCATGTACTGTATTTGTTCTTGTTACCTTGTATACTTAACACATAAAGATCACTTGGGTATGGGGGAGACTTGACGGTTGATTAGATCATATCGGGTGGATGTCTGGATCCATTGTTCGTCCCACTGCAGGGGACGGGGTAGTGCTGGCTACCATCTGTTACTCATGAGCATCCCGTTATTGTTTTAGCTCATTGAGATTCCCGTTACATGTTACAGCTCTAGCGGGCTGGCCCTGGTCTCAGCAGCCAGGGATCTGATAAGGCCGTTGTCCCGGGTATGTACGGGATACACCCACCCGATAAGAACTCCTCGACCATGCGTTTCCAAGTAACATAATAAAACAGTATACACAATAGTGACATCGGGAACACTTGTTATTTGGTCACTCTCGTTTAAATAATGGTACCCGTAAGCCATGTCCGGATGGGTTCGACTGGAGTGCGGGCTCCAGTATGAACTGCCAGTGGTATGGGACACTGGAAGAGATTGATTAAAATACCAGGTGGTACTGATTGCTACTATTGTATAAATAACATGACGTGCCTGATACATGTTTACTACTTGTTACTGTTTCTTGTCTGATACATGTTTACTATTGTATAGTTGTACTTATTCTTGTACCTGATCATTTGTCCGATATTTTGTGACAGGTATACGTGTTACTTTAAATGATACATGTTACACTTTCTGTAGTGGCATGCTATTCATGCATATGTGCATATGTTCTATTTTCTGTACACTTTGCATACATCATTACTGTCTATGTACCACACCGTATACTGGTTAGTTAGCATATGCCCATCTGCATGTTCACTGCTATCACATCACCACTAGCATGTTCATTTTTATCACGTCACCACTAGATAACATTATATATTATATAAACTGGATACGATTAGAAACATGACCTGATAATAACCGGGTAAGTAGTGATGGTATTAAAAGAGGACATGTTTCTATATTTCTATTGCTTTCATGTTTATATATTCTGCTGCTTATCATATGCTTATGATCTGGTATCACTATTATAACATCATGTATTATATATTATTATCGTGCTTGTATTATTATTGTATCTATTACTGCCTCCTTCATTTTACCACTCACTAGGTCGCTTTCTGACGACCCTAGGTTTGCATGCCCAGGTTGGAGATCCGAGTTACCGTAGCTTCAGAGAGTGACTTGGAGTCACATGGGAGATTCCTCATCGGGACTATTCATAGGTATTTTAGTGATTTATTTCTGTTATCTTATTTGTCCCTTTTTCATATCTATTATGATCGCTAACCTCTTCTGTAGGTATTCTTGTACTTATTTCATGCTGGAACTCAGGTATATATGGAGATTATTTATTGTACTGAGGCTTAGCGTACGTACGTGGGGTTTTCCGCCTTGCGTATGTACGTCGCCATAACGTCCCTGTACCTGCGGGATCGGGGCGTTACAATAATACTGGAGGATTGTGATCAAAATTGAGTGAAGCAAGATTTTCTCTAGTGACTCATTAAGAAATTATGTTCATTTTTTTTTCATGAGAGAGAGAGAGAGCAACATATATGTCTACTCTTTCCTCCACCCTTCTTCTTCTCCCTTTACTCGTCTCTCTCTTCTACCCTCCGTGTTCTTCCTCTTCTCCCCTCCTCTTGTTTCTTCCTCCTTCGCTGCTCGGCGGTGGAACTCACTCGGTTTTCACTGTCAAGAGTACACTAGTTAATCAATGTTCTGCCATCTGGCCAGATCGGCAAATCCTCTCCGCTCGTCTACCCGGTTCAAGTTCCAACACATCCGCCGGTCATCGAATGTTTGGGCTACCCAGCCCAACTCCACAACCGCCTCGGGTCTTCCCCACAAGGCCCACAGCTTATCTCCACACCCCAATCCCATCCACCCGACCCGCCCTCTCTTCTTCTCCACACACCCCCGCCCCCCACCACACCCTCTCCCCCTCCCATGGCCTGCCCCACCCCCACCCCCACCCGCACCCGCACCAAACCCACAAGTCGCAACCCACCCCCTTCCCGGATCCACATCCGATCCGTCCCAATCGACCCTCCCCCTCCTTCACCGCCACCGCTGCCGGCAACGACCCGGACACAATCCAAAAATTCCTGAACCGTGAGTACAAGTACGGCTTCTCCTCCGACTTCGAGTCCTCCATCCCCAAGGGCCTCAGCGAGTCCACGGACCTCAAGTCCGAACCGGACTGGATGCTCCGGTTCTGCCTCGCCGCCTTGAATCGGGTCCGGTCCATGCCCGAACCCAAATGGTCCGACAACATCTACCCCCATCGACCTCGACTCCATCTGCTACTTCTCCGAATCCAAGCACAGGCCCAAGCTCAACAGCCTCGACGAGGACGACCCCAAGGTCCTCGAGACCTTCAGGAAGATCGACATCCCTCTTAGTGAACAAGAGCGCCTTGCCAACGTCGCCATAGACGCCGTCATCGACTTCACCTCCATCGCCACCACTCACAGAGAAACCCTCATGAAGGCTTGTGTCATCTTCTGCTGGATTTTGGAAGCGATTCGCGAGTACTCGGAACTGGTCAGGAAGTTTTTGGGCAAAGTTGTGCCCCTGGGGATAATTACCATGCGGCGCTCAATTCGTTTGTTTTCAGTGATGGGTCGTTTTGCTATGTGCCTAAGAACACGGTTCGCCGATGGAGATAGCAACGTCTCACGTACTTCAGGATTGTTGATAAGTAGACCCGGCAGTTGGAGAGGACGCTGATTATCACGGAGGAGAACAGTTTTGTGCGCTAGTTGGAAGGGTGCACCGCGCTGCAGTATGATAAGAACCAGCTGCACACGGCGGTGGTGGAACCGTATCGTGCAGTTGGGGCGGAGATTAAGTACTCGACGGTGCAGAATTGGTACCATGAGGATGACGAAGGGAAGGGTGGGATTTATAACTTTGTGATGAACAGGGGGATTTGTGATGGGCCGAGGTCAAAGTTTTCGTGAACGCAGGTGTAGACAGGGTCTGTAATTACGTGGAAGTACCCGAGTATAGTGTTGAAAGGGGATGATACGGTCAGGGAGTTTCACTTGGTGGCGCTAACCAAGGATTATCAGCCGGCGATACAGGGACGAAGATGATGCATGTGGGGAAGAATTCGAGGAGTAAGATTATCTCGAAGGTGATGTCAGCTGGGAAGTCAAGAAATTGCTATAGGGGGTTTGTGCAAGTTGGGCTGCGGGCAGAGAGTGCGAAGAATTTTTCACAGTGCGATTCGATGCTTATTGGGGATACGGCTGGAGCCAATACTTACCCCTATATACAGGTATTGTTTTGACTTTCTTTAGTTCTCGATTTATCAATGCTAGAAGTAGTTAGTTGATAGTATCATATGCATGGTTTTTAACTCCCTCATATATACCTTATGATAACTCCGCCAGTGCACCGTTCACTGCCTGTCCCAAGGCAGGATAAAAGAGGAGGATCGTGTCAGGCCTGTGACAGCCAACGTAAAACATTGTCACATACTATGAATATGAACTAAGAAATAAATTTCGTTGGGGCATTCTCTACTGAGTGACACGCTCCATTAGAGCCCGGGTGTAGTGAAAAGTGGGCAAGGGTCGCTAGGTCGTTGTCCAGAAACGACGTGTCACATCGGCGCCCGGATGTGGTGTCAAATGAGTAGGGGATTCCACACTTTTATGAGCGGGTGAGAGTAAAGAAATTAGCTAATGAATATAAGATTAGGTTAGCATCATGGAACATAGGTTCTCTTACAGTAGATTAGCAGAGTTAGTTGATACTATGATTAGACAGAATGTTAGTATTTTGTGTGTGCAGAAAATTAAGTGGGTATGTGAAAAAGCCTAGAATTATAGAGTCTTGGGGTTATAAAATTTGGTATATTGGTAGAGATATAATCGTAATGGGGTGGGTGTGATCATAGATAAACAATTGCTTGAAAATGTAGTGGCGGTTAGAAGAAAGAGTAATAGGATTTTACTATTTAAACTTATTTTAGGTAGGGAGATTTTTAATATTATTAAGGTTTATGCACCACAAGTAGGACTTGATGAGTGTAGTAAGCGTCAATTTTGGGAGGATTTAGATGAGATAGTGCAAGGCATACCAATTAGAGAAAAGCTTTTTATAAGCGGTGACCTCAATGGGCATGTATGAACTAGTCGTTATGGGTTTGATAGTGTATATGGAGGATTTGGTTTGGGGATAGAAATGAACCAGGTAACTTGATTCTAGATTTTGCTTTGTCTTATGATTTGATCTTAGCGAATACTTAATTTAGGAAGAGAGTTTCACTTGATCACTTTTAGAAGTGGATAAAGTGCGAACCAAATAGATTTCTTCTTAACTAGGAAAGTAGATAGAGGTTGTTATATGGATTGTAAGGTAGTACCGGGTGAGAGTGTAGTAACCAACATAGACTCTTAATTTTAGATATCCGGATTAGAAGGAGATTTAGAAAGATTAAACGTAAGTTAGATCCTAAGATTAAGTGGTGGCGGTTAAAAGAAGGTAACCAAGGAATTTTTGTAGATCGAGTAGTATGTGAAGTAGATTGGAAAGCCCAATATGATCCCAATACAACATAGAACAAAATTACTAGCTGCATTAAAAGAGTAGGTAAAGATGTACTTGGTGAGTCACGGGGTGATGCTCACCATGTAAGAATACGTCATGGTGGAATGAAGAGGTAAAAGCTGTCATTAAGATCAAACGAAACTCTTACAGAGATTTGAAGAAAAATTGTGATGGAGTGAGTTTTGAGAGGTATAAGCTAGCCAAGAAAGAGGCTAAGAAAGCTGTTCAAAATGTAAGAGCTAAAGTGTACAAAGAAGTGTATGAGAAGTTGGACGCCAAAGAGGTTGAAAAGGATATATATAGAATTGCTCAAATAAGGGAGAGAAAGGCTAGAGACTTATGTACTGTGAGGTGTGTCAAAGATGAGAATCAAAAGGTTTTAGTTCGAGATGAAGAAATCAAAGAAAGATGGAGAGAGTATTTTGACAAATTGTTCAATGGTAGTTCTACTCAAGATTTGGATGACCTTACCATTCAGTGCCAAGATAGGAACCGTATTATATGCGCAGAATTAGCGAATCTGAAGTTAAAGAGGCTTTGAAGAGGATGAAGTCAAGAAAAGCTGTTAGCCCGGATGGAATTCCCATTAAGGTATGGAGATGCTTAGGAGAGGTGGGCGTGAGATAGCTGACAAACCTTTTTAACAAGATCTGGATAACTAAAAAGATGCCAAATGAGTGAAGGAAGAGTACCCTAGTACCTCTCTATAAGAACAAGGGTGATATCCAGAGTTGTTCAAACTATCATGCAATAAAACTCATGTGTCACACCATGAAGCTTTGGGAAAGGATAATTGAACACAGGTTAAGGCAGAATGTTGAAATATTAGAGAACCAGTTTGGGTTCATGTCGGGGCGATGACGACAGAGGCTATTCATTTTCTTCGTCAACTTATAAAGCGATTTTGAGAGAGGAAGAGAATTTGCATGTGGTCTTTATGGATTTAGAAAAAGCTTATGATAAGGTGCCAAGAGAGGTATTATGGTGGACAGATGAAAAAAGGAGTCCCCATCAAATATATTGTTATAATCAGGGACATGTACGATGAAGTAGTGGCAAATGTCAGAACTTGTGGCGGTATAATAAGTGATTTTTCTATCACCAGTGGATTGCATCAAGGATCTGCATTGAGTCCATTTTTATTTGCCAAAGTGATGGATGAGCTTACTAGAGCTATTCAGAACGAGATACTATGGTGTATGCTATTTGCTGATGATATTGTCCTAATCGATGAAACGAGAGCTGAAGTAAATGCAAAATTGGAGTTATGAAGGCAAACTCTAGAATCTCGAGGTTTTACATTAAGTAGGACCAAAACAGAGTATATGGAGTGTAAATTCAGTAAACAGAGATTCCGGAATTATAGTATTGTGACACTAGATGGTCAAGAAATACCGATGAGTAGTTATTTTAAGTACTTGGGTTCTATTATCTAAAAGGATAGGGAGATCAATAGTGATGTCAACCATAGGATTCAAGCCGGCTGGTTGAAATAGATGAGCGCAATAGGAGTTTTATGTGATTGTAATATTCCATTATGGCTGAAGGAAAAGTTTTATCGGACTGCTATTAGGCCAGTTTTGTTATATGGCACAGAATGTTAGACTATAAAGAGAAATCATGCCCAAAAAATGAGTGTAGCAGAGATGCGCATGCTTCGTTGGATGTGTGGTAACACAAGGAGAGATAAGGTGAGAAATGAGGATATTCGTACTAAAATAGGCGTAGCCTCTATAGAAGAGAAGATGAGAGAAAACTGCTTACGATGCTCTGGTCATGTGTGACGTAGACCTACAGATGCGCCAGTCCGACAAGTAGAGCGTATCAAATTAGGGCAAGTTAAAAGAGCGCAGGGGAGACTGAAGAAAACATGGATGGAGGTAATACGACAAGATATAGAGGCTAAAGGTCTTAGTGAAGGCATATTGCTCGATAGGAATGAGTGGAGAAAGCTGATCCATGTGCCCGATCTGGTGTAATTCTCTTTTGGTTCATGTAGCCTACCCCAAATACTTGGGACAAATGGCTTAGTTGTTGTTGTTGTTGGTGTATATATACCTTATGATGGATGTTATTTTTAGGTGAATGGATTACTTTCTATATTTCGAGTCGCTTCTAGTATTAAATCACATGATGTAGTAGACTTGGGGACATGAAAATATGTCTTCTATAAAGATCGAGGGAAAAACATAACCATAACATTTAAGTGCAGTACCACAATTATGGCTTACGAAAATCCAATAGCAATATGGGGTTGGATTGAGTATCAAATCATGAGACATCAATGACCAAACATTGATTTGTTGTGGTCTAGATTAAATTCTGAACTGTGTGTCAAAGGTCTTATTCCTTCTTGAATTCTTGTATTGAGCATCTTGAATTAGAAAGTTTGTCTTTCTTAAGTAGTTGGCAGATCGGAAGCCCTACTTTCTTGTTTATGTAAAGAGATTTGAATCAATACATGCAAGACCAACTCTTCAAGATAGGTTCAGAAGTGCTTAAACAAAAATAAATAAGAAAAAAAAGGCAGAGATTAAGGTTACTAATTGAGTGCTTCGTTGGCATGTGACACGGTAATGTCTGAGCGTCCAGTGTTTGACACAGGAACCTTCCAAAGATTTGACACTGCAACACAACTATAGTATACGTATGTGTGTGCTAATGATTACATATGTATTCCTGTACTAATACAACCAAAATAACCAATGTGTTCATATGACAAATATATTCATATCTTAAATAGATTCACATCTTAATATTGACATGGTTGAGACTTCTTTCATGCAAACTGGTGACATTGAAGTGGAAGGGAGACATCATCTGCATCCAACAATTTAATTTGTAACTGGAGTGCCCTGATGTATCTTATAGTTTCTCAAGTGTCCTAGTGTCTGACAGGATAAAAATTGAAAATCAAGTATCCTGGCTTCACTGTTTTTCTATCTTATCTTTGCATATGTATTGTGCATTTAGTGGTTTACATTCTTAGCTCATCTGTAACATTCTCCAACGTGGTGTGCTACATTTTGATAGTATGAGGATATATGTGATACTTAAACCATGAGCATGACATACGCTTTGAGAGGAGCAATTCTTATTAGTACCTCTGGCTAATGTGTTTCTATGAGATTAATTTACAGACTGGATTCCTTAGATTCGATCTGGGCCTTGGTCTTTACATATTACATGACAAGTATTTTTGTCCTTTGGCAGTAGCTTATATTGCAAATTCTTTACATTGTTGTCCTTTGATTTGCACAAGTGGTATTTTGTGAGATGTTCTGCCCTCTGACTTCAAGAGATTCTTAAATTCTTCTTGCATACACCTCTGGTCATCCTTTGTTGACCTTCTCTATCTAGGTTTGGCGATCCTGTATAAATTGCCTTTCCTTGCATGCCAAATGATAACAAGTAAAATCATGATTTTTTGCCTGTGATATTGGAAATGCCCCCAAACCTTCCCCCTTTCTCTTCCTGTCTTCCATTCCCTTCTAGATACTTGAGGTATTGATGTAGGGACTACAATGTACAATCACTTTTAACATGAGGAGATATGTTGTTGTTGGTCCTTGAATCAATAAAATCTGCCTCTTAACTGATATACTTGTAGATTACGGACATTATGTGGAGAGCTGGAGTTGAGGATGTGTTTATGTAGTACTATCCAGCACTGGCACTCCAAAAAAACTTCAATGATTTATAGCTATATAGCTTCAATGACAGCGTACAACATGTGTTGGGCAACCAACTCATCCCTCCAACATGTGTCGTACTGATCAAAGATTTATAGCTATATAGCTTCAGTGACAGCGTACAACATGTGTTGGACAACCAACTCATCCCTCCAACATGTGTCGTGCTGAACAAAGATTATACAGATCATTTTGTTTTTTGTTTTTTGTTTTTTTTTTTTTTTACTTGGACAAGTTGACTCTATCCCAAGTCTTAACATGGCTAGGCCACCGTGTGCACATGTCCTCCTGTGTCTACTCTTGTTTGCACACTTATGAACCAGTCTACCTTATTTTCTAAAGGATTCCTAAGTATATGCATAAACTGAACTGATGGTCTTCTTTTCTTAAAAATAATTATAGATCATCTTTTTATGCTTTAAGATTGTTTCACATGCCCCTCCCCCATTTCTTTCACCTGTTTCTCTCCTTGATAAAGGTGCTTGTAGTAATAAAAGGGAGTTCATTATTAATATTTGGAGTGGGTACTAATTTTTTTGGAAAAGTGTGTACTAATATTAAAATCTACTATTGCCGTGATGTGGCCTTGTTTACTGAGTGTTGCTCAGCTGGGGAGAGAAAATAGAGAAACACGACACAAGTATAAATTTGGTCTACATCGCACCTTTCATGTCGGTTCATAAAGAAAACGACGCGATATAAAAAACGGTGACATTTTTGAAATTTGTTGAACTTAAGAGGGACTTTTTACATCAGCTCAAAAAGAACCGACGTCGTATAGACTTTTTACATCGTTTCTGTACAGAACTAATGTAAAATGTCTGGTATGTTTACATCGGTTCTTTACAAAACCGATGTAAAAAGGCCATATCTCAAGACACGTCACCGGTCCAAGGGATAGTGCTAGATGTTCCTCTTCTTCTGCCCTTATTAAAAAAACATGTCTCACCCCATATATATATATATATATATATATATATATATATATATATATATATATATATATATATATATATGAGATAGACTTGTATCCTTTCAAAAGGATTTGATCCCGGATCCTTCCCACTCAAATTCAACCCTCCAACATTCGAATACAAGATCCACTCCGTTGAAGTTGATCTATACTATTTCAAGCATCTATAAACCAAAAATCAAGTGTTTTAAATACTTTTTGCCCATCCATCAAGCGACGCAAAATGGACAGCCGAAAGTAGTGAGTTGGTTAGATCTATGTCTTTAGACATACAAATTCTCGATCCGGCCATTTCATTATGATCTAAACATTTAAAAACCCCTATAAACTAATTTTTGTTAGATTTCAAATGTTCTACACCGTTAAACTAACCAACTCACTATTTAGGCCGTCCGTTTTTCCCCTACTTGATGGATGGGCAAAAAGTATTTAAAACACTTGATTTTTGGTTTATAGATACTTGAAATAGTATAGATCAACTTCAACGGAGTGGATCTTGTATTCGAATGTTGGAGGGTTGAATTTGAGTGGGAAGGATCCGGGATCAAATCCTTTTGAAAGGATACAAGTCTCTCTCTCTCTCTCTCTCTCTCTCTCTCTCTCTCTCTCTCTATATATATATATATATATATATATATATATATATATATATATATATATATATATATATATATATATATCCTCATTCTTCGATCTACTCACCCCAAATCCTCTCTTCTCGTTCTTGTTAAGATCTAGCCAGCAATGTCAAGCTCGAGTCGCCACTGGCCGATGGGGGATCTAGCCCTGTCTCGTTCTTCTTCTTCGATCTCTTCATGAGAGAGAGAGAAATCTAGTTTCAAATCTCATCCCGCAAGCGACCGTCGAGGTCCAGTTCGTAACAAGCCCTCTCTTGTTCTTCAGATCTCGCTGGTGGCCGATGAGCGATCAAGCCCTCTCTCGCTCTTCGTTCTTCTTCCTCGATATCTTGGTGAGAGAGATCTAGTTCCAGATCTCATCCCGCAAGTGACCGTCGAGTTCCATTTCGTCACAAGCAGCCGTTCCGTCGAGTTCCAGATCTCATCCCACAAGTCTCGAGTTCCAGATCAGATTTGTATTGAATTTTTGTTACGATTTTAGGAGATTTGAATTTTATTGCAATCGGACTTGTATTGAATTTTTGTTATGATTTTTGTGGATTTGTATTGAAATTGAAATTGAATGGACATGGATCTGAAGCATAGATTGACGTTGTTTGTAATTGGATGGAGATGGATCATATTGGATCTGGATGGAGATTAAATTGAAACTGAAACTGAAATTGAATTGAAATTGAAATTGAAATTATGTATTGTGCTCTGCCGGCGACGTGAAATTGTTTTTTTTTAAATGAGGCAAAGACGTCAGGTTAAACCAACATCTTTGCCTCTTTTTATTTTTTTTTTAAAATGAGGCTTTTCGACGTCGGTTTTAAACCGACATCTTTGCCTTCCAACTTACAATGTCGCATAGATTGACATTGGTTCGTTTTTCACGTCGGTTTCAAACCGACGTGAAAGTCCAATTCTGTTGTAGTGTGAAGACAAAGGCAATGCAGGAGGCCACCAAACAGATTTGTGATTTATTTGTTATTTAAGTGTTGAATTTCTACTCTTTTTTGAAAAAAGATCATAAAACATTTGTTTCCTTTACAACGGGTGGTCATGGTAGCTACTACGTGCAGCATAAAACAGTAGCTGATGCTGATTAAGTAAACTCAGTGCAAACTGTATAAGAAGAATTTGAAGTAATGAAGTCCTGAACATTGAAGTTGTTACAATAATTGTGATATATGTATCATTTTGATTTTTAGCTAATTAACACTATTTGCTGGAAGGAGCATCTGTGATGTAAAACCACCTGGATCGCAATCACCTTCAAATCGTAACCAAAATTTAAATTGAGAGTAGGATAAGATTTTGGGTTTCCACCCCTTACGCGGGCTTCTCACCCAGAAAATCGAGAGCCAATAAACTCAAGAATTTAGCAAGATAATTTGAGGAAAAGTTTAATCATTCAATAATTCCAACATAATAGTCTAGGGGGCCTTATATAGGCTTTACAAAAGAGGACTACTGGGAAATAACCGATGTGGTACTAAACGTCCACAAAAGAAAAAAAATAAAAAAGAACACAAATAAAGCTAAAACATCTGCTATCAATAAAGCCTGAAACAAGTCTAATCTAAAACCATAGAAGACCAGTGCGTCGCCTCCTGAAGTATACTCGATCGAACCTACCCCTGGGCGGCGGCCTGATGTCCTCATCAATTCCCCCGGGTGGAAAGAACTCGACCCTGTCGAGTGTGGGGGACAGAACTGTTGTCTGCTGTGATAGCGCTCCAGTCGATCAGGATCAAGATGCTGGAGGTCCTCCTCGGTAATCCAAGAATTTTCTGAATCAGTTTTTCCCGTCCACTTAATGAGATAGCGTCTCGTCCCTCCATCTCCAGTAGAGATAATCTGATCATCCCAGATAGAATCTATATGTTCTGTTGCATAGGACATTTTAGGGGGAAGTGGAGGTAGTTGGGGGCTCTCAGAAAGAAGGTCTTGGCTTGGCTCATCCACAAATGGATCAGAAGGGGTATCAAAAGTACCTCGATATGGAACCAAATCCTCAACATTAAAGGTGCAACTGATGCCAAAGTCAGGTGGGAGATCCACCACATAAGCATTTGAATTGATTTTCTTGATAATCTTGAATGGCCCTGCACTCCGCGCGTGTAATTTCTTCACGGTTCCTGGTGGAAATCGTTCGGGTCGCATGCGGACCATCACATAATCTCCGACATTAAAAGATCTTAATCGGCGATGTAGATCTGCAGAAGCTTTATAATCAGTATTATTTTTCATTATCTTATCTCTGACTTCCTCATGTAATGCATGGATATGAGATGCAAATGTTGATGCGGAGTCTGATACCCTAGAATGATGATGAGCCATGGGAATTAAATCAATGGGTTGCCTGGGCTTAAAACCGTTTACTATTTCAAAAGGACTGAGACCCGTAGTCCTATTGATAGATCCGTTATAAGCAAATTCAGCCATAGGCAAAATGAGATCCCAAGTTTTTAAATTTTCTCCAACTAGACACCTGAGGAGATTTCCTAGAGATCTGTTTACCACCTCGGTTTGACCATCTGTCTGTGGGTGAAAGGCGGTTGAGAATTTCAGTTTGGTGCCCATCTTATGCCAAAGTGTTTTCCAGAAATAGCTAACAAACTTAACATCCCTATCAGACACCATGGTTTTAGGTATCCCGTGCAACTTTACGATATGATCAAAGAATAAGACAGCCACTCGAGACGCATCTGAGGTCTTGGAACACGGGATGAAGTGAGCCATCTTTGAGAATCGGTCAACTACCACTAGGATAGAATCGTGCTTTTTTTTATTTTTGGGCAGCCCTAGTATGAAGTCTAGGCTCACGTCTTGCCAGGGGCAATTAGGTACAGGAAGAGGAGTGTAAGGTCCGGCAATCTGCTTTTGTTGCTTGGCCAGTTGACACGTGCGACATTGGCTAACTACTTTAGAGACATCTCTTTTCAGACTCGGCCAGTAGAATCGGTGTTCAACGGCCTCAATTGTCTTGTTCTGACCGAAATGTCCCGTCAGACCTCCAGCATGTAGTTCCCAAGAGAGAAAATCCCTGAGGGACGTACGGGGAATACACAACTTACGGAATCTGAAGAGATAACTGTCTTGAAGGAGAAAACCGTACATCTCACGAACAGGGCCGTCTCGTAACGTGACATAAATTTTCCCAAAATCGGGACATGATTCATACTCCTCTTTTAATTTCTCAAATCCAACCACTTCTGTGCTCATTGCCACCAAGATCGTGACACGTCGACTCAGCGCATCAGCGACCTTATTCTCGATGCCTGCTTTGTGTTTGAGAACAAAAGTGTAATCCTGCAAGAACTACACCCATTTGCTATGTCTCGCGTTTAATCTCTTCTGGGAGTTGAGATACCTTAACGCTTCATGATCTGTGTACAACACGAATTCCTGTGGCAACAGATAATGTCTCCAGTAGCGCAAAGCCTGTATAACCGCATAAAATTCTTTATCATATGTGGAGTAGCGTTGCCGGGCATCATTTAGTTTTTCGCTGAAATAAGCAACCGGGTGATTTTCCTGACTCAGTACACCACCTATTGCCAGTCCCGATGCGTCACAAGTTACTTCAAAAGCTTTTGAAAAATCAGGGAGACGCATTACGGGAGCTTCCGTCATCATCTTCTTTATTTCAGCGAAAGCCTTGGAGGCATCAGGAGTCCACTGGAACACCTCACTCTTTAAACAGTCGGTTATAGGTGCCATGATAGCACTAAAATTCTTTATGAACCGACGATAGAAAGTGGCTAACCCGTGAAAGCTTCTGACTTCCCTAATTGTTCGGGGCTGCGGCCACTCGGTTATTGCCTTCACCTTTTCAGGGTCCGCGGAAACCCCCTCGGAGGAAACCACAAACCCTAGAAAGATAACCCTGTCTATACAGAAAGCACACTTTTTGGATTTGCATAAAATTTCTCAGCATGGAGTGTGCAGAGGACTTGCCTCAGATGTCTCACATGTTACTCCTAGGTTTGGCTATAGATCAGTATGTCATCAAAATAGACCACCACAAACTTACCGATAAACGGTCGAAACAATTGGGTCATTACTCTCATGAAGGTGCTTGGAGCATTGGACAGTCCAAATGGCATAACCAACCATTCATATAACCCGTCTTTAGTTTTAAATGCGGTCTTTCATTCATCCCCTGGTCGGATTCTAATATGATGGTACCCGCTCTTAAGATCAATTTTGGAGAAGACTGTGGCACCTGACATCAGATCCAGCATATCATCAAGGCGGGGAATGGGAAAACGGTACTTGACGGTAATTTTATTGATTGCACGACTATCCACACACATACGCCATGTACCATCCTTCTTTGACGCCAAAAGTGCGGGAACCGCACATGGGCTCAAGCTCTCTTTGATGAACCCCTTGTCAAGTAGCTCTTCTACTTGCCGTTGTAATTCCGCATGTTCAGTTGGGTTCATTCTATAGTGGGGCAAATTTGGTAAAGTTGCTCCTGGGACTAAGTCAATAGCATGTTGAATGTCTCGCATATGGGGCAACTCACGTGGTAGATCTTGTGGGAGGGTTTCGGAAAACTCCTCCAGAATTGATTTAATGTGCTCAGGAATCTGCTCCTCAATATCCCGGTTAGCCTCTCGAGCCACGAGAGCATAACAAGTAGAACCATCCTGCAAGCTCTTTTCAATTTGATCGTGGCTAATCAAATTCACTTCCATCTTACCTTTGCCCTTATCACCCCTTTTTAGGATTTATAACGTCCACTTTATCTTTCCCTTTATCAGCCTCTATCTCTCAGGTTGACGGCTTCGGTTGATTTGGCATAATCTTCACTTTTTTCCCGTTATGGACGAATGAACACTGGTTGGTACGTCCATATATGGTCACGTCTAGGTCAAATAACCATGGTCGACCCAAAATGATATGACCCACATTCATGGGGAGTATGTCACACCACACATTATCTGTGTATGTGGCAAACTGGATGGGAATTTGACATCTCTCCTGAACGTCTATAGATGTAGCGTCGATCCATGTAACCTTGTAGGGATTTGGATGCTTCACCGGTGTCATCCCCAAGGTGGTGATTAACTTTGACGCAACAGCGTTGATGCAGCTGCCACTATCCACTATTACCTTACAGTTCTTATTGCCAATTTTTATGCAAGTTTGAAATATGGCAGTCCTTCTCCAGTCGTTGAGTGGTTCAGGCTGGGTTAAAGTACATCTAACCACTCCTAATTGGGTGCGAGCTACACTAGGAGGTAGGCTCATCATGTCCACAGTTCTGATGCACCCATTGAAGTCATACTCTTCGACAGAGGCATCCGAGTCATCGTCTTGTTGGTGCACAACCTCTTCTCCATCATCCTCTCCTTCTATATCTTCAATGGGAACTTCGACAAAGAGGGTTTTGGTTTGACTCGGGCACTGGCTGGCAAGGTGACCATACCCTTGACACCTGTAGCATTAGGTTCTAGGGTTGACTTTTCCTGGTTCACTTACCGTTCTCTTTTCGGATGTAAAGGGCTTTGCACCAGAAGGACCTGCTGGTTTGACGCTAGAGGAACTGGAGGTAGGTTTACTTGGGGTAGGAAGAGTTCGGTTGAAGCTTGGCTGGCTAGTAGTGGTGGTTCTAGAGTTATCCTTAAAGTTATTTCGGTTAAAATAGGATCCTCTAGACTCATCTAAGTCGGTGACTAGCTGATATGTCTGTTCTAGAGTCGTGAATCCTCGAGCAATGAGCTCTCGGCGATAATCATCCCTAAGACCGGACCTGAACCTAGATAGGGTCTGTTCGGGAGATTCTAACTTGATAGCTCCACACCGATTCAAATATTCATCAAATTTAGCAATGTAATCAGTAGCTGATTTGTTCCCCTGGGTCCATCGATTCCATTTGTCTAACAATTGTTGACTGAATGATGGTGGAACATACTTCATCATAAGCTTCTCTTTCATGTTTTCCCAAGTGTCCACGGGGTCTTCCCTTCTGTACCTCATCATCATCTCTAGGTTTTCCCAGTATTGCCCAGCTTGTCCTGTTAATTTCATTACGGCCAATCGAACCTTCCTTGACTCAGACATGTCATACCAACGAAAATATCGGTCCATAGCCAACTGCCAATCTATATAAACCTGAGGGTCTAAACGCCCGTCAAAGGAAGGAGCATCGACTTTAACGCTCCTGATATACTGGGCATCGGCATCAGTTGTTTGGTAAGGTGGGCCTCGCTCACGCCTGGGAGACCTACTGTCATTTCGAGAACTTTCATCCTCCCTGATTCTTCTCCTATTGGTTTCTAGCCTACCAATTCTGGTTGCTAGATCCCTACAATTGACATCAACCTAATCCTTAACTTCTTGCAGTTGTCTGTCCATGTTTTCTATCTTGTGTAGGATTGTGTTAAGGGTATCATGAATGCTAGGGTCCATTGGTGCTGAAGTTTCGCCTACAGAAAAAGTTCTACCACTTCTAGTAGGCATGCAAGTCCTAACTGACCCTAAATGCGAGTTGTATGTTATGCAGGAGGAGTCAGAGATTAGAGTGATGAAAGATAATACCAATTTTAAGCTACTTAGATTAACACGTGATTAAGAAATTGTAATGTGGAGACAGCGATAAAGACACGTGCTGATACAGTTAACTTCAAGATAAATCAAGTGATCACAAATTCAAATTAGTTAAGTTGCACAATTAATATTAAGTCGGGTTACCACTCAAGGTCAGAATCACACAACTCACTTATTTAGTGGGCAACAGTCAATAAATTCTATCATGCGACAGATTGGAAGAACTAGCTATTTTAATTAATGGCAGGAATAACTGACAGAATATTCAAAGTTACCTGGGAAGGCGACCGTAACTCAAACCTGAACAAGACTGCTGTAGGCGCGTAGTACTGGTCGTCACGAATCCACTGCCTCGAAAACGGAACAATTCGGGCTTGAAACGAGTCCTGAACGGCCGTCGGAAGCGATGCTGCGATTCTGGACTGAGTCAGGACGAACTGGATCTGGACTGAGTCAACTCAGTGAGTTAACCCGGTTGCCGATGTCAGCAGTGACGTCACTTAAGTGGATCGGGTCGGGTTCAGGTTATAATCACTCAACCCGTCTAAACCCGGACCCGCAACCCCTATGAATTCTATTAAAAACCCAAACGGGTTTAAAATGGGTTGGTTGGGTTTGGATCCGGCCCACCCAATTAAGGATTTGGACCCAAGCCGAGTAAGCCTCCGGGTTGGGTTTTAAAGGAGAACCCAACCGTTCCTTCTCGATCGACGTCAGGCTAGGGCTCGAAAGAGTCCTCAACAGCGGCGGCGGCGGTGGAGACCTGGCGACGCCGATGGTGCGTGATCAGAGGAGCTAAACCGGGGGTTCTCCGAGAGGTTCCGGAAGCACAGGGAGCTCCAACGAGTCTAAGGGAGCGTCAAGAAGCTCCGATGAAGGCAGTGATACTTCAACGTGGTCCTTTCGACCTCCGATTGCGAGTTTCAAGGGCGACGACAAAATCCAACGGAGGAAGAGGCGGCGAGGGCGATGCTTCGTCGGTTTGAACTGATCTGAATGGATCTAGATCTGAATCTGGATCTGAATGGCGAAGATTACGTCGATCGGAGGCAAGGACAAGGTCGTAGACGTCGGTGGTGTAGATCGTCGGTGATGCTTGTCTCTGGGAGGAGAAATCGACAAGATTTGTTGACGTCGATGAGTTGCAGAGGCGAGGATGGCGAGATCAGGGCACAAATTTCTCTCCCGTGCTTGAGGATGCTGGCAATGGTTGAGGACCTTCGACGATTGGTGGCGACAGGCGAAGGCGACGCTCCGACTGCGGTGGCGGAGCAGAAGACCTTCGATGATCTCACAGGTGCTTGACGAAGGAGGCCTCGCTGGTACTCGAGGCGTCGATGGCGGCGGAGAGCATGGGTGTGGTTGGCAGCGGCGTCGGAAGTTGGTGTAGATGGTTGAAGGCGGCGGGAATTGAAGAACAGGGAGAGAAGATGAACAGTGGGGATTTGAATTTTTTTCAGGGATTTTTTTTTTCACTGTTTTTTTTTTTTGAAACAGTGTAATCTTTCCTTTTTTTTCTTTTTTTTTCTTTTTTTTTTTGAATGGATCTGGAATATAGATCTAGGGTTTGGAAACTGGAAAAAATTTGAAAAAAGACAATATTTGAAGGGGATTGAAAACCGGTGCTCTGATACCAAAATGATGTAAAACAACCTGGATCGCAATCACCTTCAAATCGTAACCAAAATTTAAATTGAGAGTAGGATAAGATTTTGGGTTTCCACCTCTTACGCGGGCTTCTCACCCAGAAACTCGAGAGCCAATAAACTCAAGAATTTAGCAAGATAATTTGAGGAAAAGTTTAATCATTCAATAATTCCAACATAATAGTCTAGGGGGCCTTATATAGGCTTTACAAAAGAGGACTACTGGGAAATAACCGATGTGGTATTAAACGTCCACAAAAGAAAAAAATAAAAAAAAGAACACAAATAAAGCTAAAACATCTGCTATCAATAAAGCCTGAAACAAGTCTAATCTAAAACCATAGAAGACCAGTGTGTCGCCTCCTGAAGTATACTCGATCGAATCTGCCCCTGAGCGGCGGCATGATGTCCTCATCAATCTGTACTTGATGTGCGGAGGTGAAAAATAATTTAGGTAAAACAATAGGTTTATGGGTGTTACAGTTAGATGTTTGAGGCTTGATTTAGAATTAGCTACTGTTGCACGGGGTGGGATTGTGGGTGGTATTTTTCATCATTTTCTCTTTCTAGTCTTGAGTAGATAAGGAAGTGGGGTCTATTAATCCTTTCTTCTGTTCCTATTGAGTAATTTAAATGAAGCATGATATATAGGAAGCGTATATTTACTCGGAGTATAAAAAAGTATTCATTTAAGTTGGATAGCTGCTATATGCAAATTTTGTTACATATCCATATGATAGTGAAGTAGTTTCTTCTTCCTTTTTATTTTAATGGTTAGCGGCTGGGAAACATGGACATGGGACACAAACACGACATGGACATGGAGCTGACAGTGCCAATCCTTAAAAATAGGATATATGGGACATAGCTACATGACTACATAATTTGCGTGTGTAGTACACATCAAAACCCATAGTGATTAGGACATGTTTAATTAGACAGAGAAATAAAATTAATGATTTAAATTCATACCTTCTAATCAAGTAACTAAATCGATCAAAAAAAAATTCATCTAAGATTCCAATCTAACACCTAACCTAATATAAGTATATCAAGCTCCTCACGTGGTTACGAAATGTTTAGGTTTTGTTAAAATAGAATATGTATTATGTCTAACACTTTCAGATGTATGTTTAAGCGACACATGACTCCATGGTGGCCGACACATCTGACATAATCTTTTGGTTTCATAAAATCCAACAAGCCCTAGAGTGTCAAAAATGCGTCAGGCAGGTGTCATGCAAGTGTTAGTGTCCAATATGTGTTACAGGACAGCTTCAAGCGTCCGTGCTTCATAGGTAAGCATATATGCCAAACTCCAACAGTGCTGCCTTCCTTTGTGGTGGTATGGTTAAGTGGTAAATGACAAATGTGGTTATATACATGTGATTAGTGTCCTTATATTCCTAATAATCTAAGACTAACAACATGGTTTCTTCTACCGTCTTGTTTATGGACCATGGTCTCCTGGTTGGTGTTAAGGTATATGCATTTGGTGCAAACTGTCAAAATTCCTAGTGTTTTAGAGTCCATCAAGCAGTCTTGCCTTTTAATTTGGCCATTTGCTTGGTGGTTTGTGTTATTTGGTGTTTGATATGTGCAATCTTAGCTGTATCTAGTTTTTTCCCCCTCAATTTTTTTTGTTTATTTCTCACGCCACTGCTCATCTTTCCTTGTCGTAAAGCAAGATGTAGTCTTAATAGAAGGTTGAGTGAAGTCTCATAAAGCCGATTCCGCATGGTGCTTTTTCTCATATGTTTAAAGGAGGGGGCCCTCCATTAAATGTTCATCTTTTCACTTAAAATCCAACTCTAAATGGACTTGAGAACGAGCTATCTTTGAGAGATAAAATTTCTTCCTTCCCTGTGAAAACTGAACTGAAGATTGATCATTCCTGCATATTCCTACCATATCATATAAATGCCTGTTACAATGCAGTATTAAAATGAAGCAAACTATGGATCTTTTCTATTTGTGTCATAAGGGATACTGATTAGTGCACAACATGGTTAATAAACTTCTTTATTATCGGCTTATTGTATTCTAGAATGTCTTAAATCCACGTACCTGGAATTTTGTTAATGGTAACTCTCTAGGAATATTATACTAGAATAGTACATGAAGTTGCGAAAATGAAGCTTTTATCCAAAACTTGGAGTCATCTATCTGAACCCTTTTTTCTCCATTCAGAGCTGTTAAGGGAAATGCCTGTTAAATTAGCAACTAGGATATCCTTTTTTCCTACTTCGCTTCATATTCTTTTTGATCCACCCCTAGTTGTAGCCATACCTTTAAACTGTGGTCCCATCAGTATTCTGATATGGTTGCACGCTCATTGGTCCTGATGCCTTCTCAATCTATCTTGTTAACGAGTCTCTCTCATCTTATCATCGGATGGGGATGATTCTTGTGAATCGTTTTTCCCGTTGTGAATCTAGATAAATGTTGATGGCTTTGTTCATATTGAACTGCTGTGCGTTTAGATTCTTTCATCAATGTTTCAGCATCATTTTTGCCTGTGAGTAGCTCATTTCCGTAGATAATCAATATTGCATTCTGTTTTATCCACTGCGATTAGTTCTTAACACAGTCAGGTTCTGGAGGTATTGGCTAATACTTTAATCCAGTCACTCCATCCATAAAGAATGTAGGGATTATTCAAAGCCAGATGGCTCAAACCATTCAGAATATCGAGTAAATTGCTTGAACTGTATTTTGTAGCAGATGAGCTCTTATAATAGGCACTCTGCGGTGCCTGATTCCAGCAGGCAACCGTTAAACTTTGGTTCGGAGGTGACACATTCACACGTGACACTCATCCTGTTTGGCTGGTCTGATCCATATGGACTTATTTCCAACTTGGAAATCTTAGCATTAGAGTTCTTATGCTACATGTTTCTCCATCCCATTTTTTTGGGTAATCTGCAGGTTTTTCATGTTGTCATGAGTCATTTATTTCAGTGGATAGGTTTCATATGGTTCAAATATTTTTTGGGTCTACTTTCTACGTGGTAATATTCATCTTATATGCTTAAACTTTTTTGAGCTCGAGTGCTTTATTCTTGTTGTTGTTGCTTCAGTGGATTTTTATTTGTTCCTATTTGTTGTTTGCCAATTGACATTAAATGGTTCGCTCGCTGAACAGGTCAAGAACCCCACAGCTCGTGTGGAGCACGAGGTAACTACATCCAAGGTCGGCGAGGACCAGCTGTTCTATTTCCAGCAGGGGCATTGATCACGAGAAGGCTGTTACTGCTATGATGGTGGGTTCTGTAGAGATGTCGTCGAGAAGCTTCCCCTAGAGTTCGCTTCCGAGGTAAATGTGCTAATGAATCTGCAGCTGAAGGGACGCCATTTGCAGAAGAAGAGTTAATGAGCCGTGTTTATATACCTATAGAAGCTACACTCCTTGTAATTATTGGTCCAAAGGCCTATCACTCTAGTTTTGATGATGATTAACTCATGTAGTTATAGTACTAATGATCTTGTGCTCATTTAGTTTCAGATATTCTATCAAGATTTTAGTCGGTGTTTAGCTTCAACAAAAAATTCAAAGTCAAGTTTTGAAACTAGCACGTGTTGATTCAAGAGCTCGCGCTTCAAGATCGCATCAAGTACTCAAGAGGAGTCTAGCTCTTTGGATCAAGTTTAGGACCATGTCAAGATGGAGAAGAAGATTTTCAAAGAGGATATTTTTAAGACTTGAGTCATACTTGTAAGTGTTAAGATTTGTGTTTTAGATAAGATGTAAAGGCTAGATTAGTTGTGGATTGCTCAAGCTCATACACACACAAAAAAAATATTTCAACACATTTTATGTTAAATAGTTTTAGTTTTGAAAAATACATGTTTTGGTGTTGAGTTTCAAAGTATACATCTTTGATTTCATGAATAGATTTTGTCAAAACAAGTTTACATGGTTTATATGTGTATTGGATTTCATCTGTACACATTGTTGCTTCATATTGTTTAGAAAAACTTATTTGATGTTTTTATATCATGTGTTTAAGTTTTGTTAAAGTCAAAACTTTGTTTAGAGCTTATTGTCAAAAATATAAATATTTCATCTTATATGTGTATTGGATCATATCCACACACTATGCTTCAAATGAGTTTTAATATCAGTTTTTGTATTTAAACAAGTTTTGAAAAAAATCGATTTTTTATTTAAAAGTTTGATTTTGAAAAATACTAGTTTTTGTTGAATGCTTAATTTCTATATTGCAAAAATAGTTCAACATGTTTGAAATACGTGTTGAGTTTTGATCACAGATATTTGTACTTCAAAGTATTTCAATGAAACTATTTTTGTAAAATTTATAAGATTTAACAGAATTTTATGGGTTTTACAAGTCAATTTTTCAATCCCAAAAAACCCTGACCTGGGCTTCTAGCGGTCGACCAATGTGCACAGACGTGCACACATCTCTGGCTTGAGAGCCGGTCGACTGACCGGTCGACCGGCCAAGAGAGCAGAGCTTTCTGGTTCTTGCCTCGGTCGATCGACAGGTCAAGACCTGGGTGCGGTCGACCGGGCAGTCGACCGGCAACCCCAACGGTCTGAAATATGATCGTTGGTCGATCGACCAGCTGGTCGACTGACAGGTCATCTGGCTTGGGTTTTTGCCCCAACGGCTAGTTTTTTTAACTCTATAAAAAGGAGCTGCTATGGCCAATTTTTACAAGATTTTTAGTGTTTTTGAGCCAGTTTTCCCACTTTTCTTAGAGGTTTTTCAACAAGTTTTAGAACTTAACTTTCATATCAAAAGAGTGTTTTATAAGAGTGATTCTCTTGTGTTTTTCAAAAACAATTTCTTGAGTTTTTTTTTCACAAATCTATCTTGTTTTCTTACACAAATTTGAGATTTTCATTACTATATTTATCCTCTAAGGATCATTTATTGTAGGAGTGTTTTTGGTGATCAATGCGTAGAGATTACTAAGTTTTCATCATTGTATTTGAGGAGGCGAACTTGTGGGTTCACGTTGTGTAGAGTTTTGAGGGAGCTCATTGAAGAGATGCGGCCTCGGCAAGCTAGTGTGCTTGTGTGTGTTGTTCTTGTGAAAACAAGTGAGAGACTTGCAAGTCCAAGAGTTCTTGAGGGAGCTCGTTGTAGGTGTTCCAATAGCGAGTGATCTTGCGGGATCGATTTTAGTGAAAATCCTTCATGGTGTTGAAGGCGGGGACGTAGAGCAAGTGTGCTCGAATATCGAAATAATTCTCCCGTGTTTACGATTGCTTATCTTTTCATCTCTCACTTGTGTTTTTATATCTTACATCCTTATATTGTTTACATCATTATATGCTTGATATATTTGTGTTTTATTGAATATATGATTGGGACTGTTTGCTCACACTTATATTCAACCAAGAGAGCATTAGTGGCACCTTAACTCTTAATTTAGAAAAATTTTGAGGAGATAGACCACATCTCTTCACTGGGAATTCGGCTACACTCTTGTGTTATACTTTGTGTGCTTACGTAATAATTTTTAGTTTGCATAATTAGTTTTAATTCCGTATTGTTGTGCATTAGATTAGCGTATCACCTATTCAACACCACCCCTCCCGGTGACTTACAGTAATGTTACTCAGTTGTAAAGAAGCTGATCAAGTGTCGAGCAGTGGGATTACAGCTTGTGCAGCGATTAACTTGGACCTATTGTAATGTTGTACATGTTTTTTGTTAAAAGTTGGTGAGTCGATAATTGTTTCTTGAGATGGTTATATTTACCAATGGCTTCAGCTGATCCTTGGATGTCATCTGTGGAAAGCTTGTTGCTTTGTTTTGATTTATGTTCGCCATGTAATGAAGACCTGCCGCTTACATGTATTATGGTGGTGTTCCTGCAAGCAGAATTATGCAGATTGATCTATTTGTAGCAACAAAAAAGGAGAAAAGAAACATGTTGATTCATTGATTGATCTATCTAGATTGTGCGTGTTATTTTTATCTGATTTCCTGCAGCTTGTGGAATTTTCTATATCTATTATTGGACTTTCTTTTAGTTTTCTTGTTTTTGTCCTTGTGATCTTATTGTTGGGCCTAAGGGTTTTGAAACTGGGGAAAGGTTTCATGACAGTATAAAACCGTAACTATTGAACATGTATCAGAATTTAGTACATGTACCTCGCTTCTTACTATAGCGAGATAAGCATGTGATTTTCGGTCGCTGACAAGTTCAAGGGGCATGCTAAGGTTCTAACTTGCAAATTATACTTATTTGTTGTATATACATATCGAGTTCAAATATAACGTACATACACAAACTAATCAAAGATTTATTCAACTAATGGAGTCTACAAAAATCAAATAACTGGGTACAAATCTCAATATTAAGAAATGAGTCTAAACTCTCTCTTGATTCATACATTTGTGAAATTAATAACTAAAAGCAGTCTCAAATTCTTCTACTGAGCACAAGCAGGCTCCTTGTAGTACTCCTCGTCTTCAGTCAGTATTTCCACGAGCTCTCCACTATTTAGGATAAGCAAACAATTGAGAATCAGAATCTCCCAATAAGTACAAATAAGAAAGGAAATATGCAATACGTGTAAGGCACACAGATATACGAACAAGGGAAGAACATTTATTTTCATTACACTACCATGTATTTGTACCATGAATTTATTATTGAAATCAGTTAAGTTATGATGATAAACAAGGGTTCTCAAGGTATAAGTATAATCATAGCATGAAGTCAAATATAACAAGTACATTTAAACAATCAATCAATAGTAATCACCACAATAAACACACAGCTGCAAGGTTAATTATAAAGATGTTCTTAGATTTTACTAATTAGGTGAGACTTTTCCAACTGTCACATGCAGTAGAACGTACCTCATTATGTGCCTACTACGCGTGTCAATCAGGTCCTAAGACGTGGAAACGACTGTGTTTCATACCATAATCTATTCTCGCATGTCAATCAATTATTATTGTTGTTTGAAAACTGTTAATGAAAAAAGCGTTCGTGTACTCATGCGAGAAGTCATGCCAGGAGTAATACAATATAGTACTATATAGGTAGAATAAGCTCATCAATAACCCATGTCATAAAGTGATATGCACCATATAATAACACACCACCCTACTTACATAGGTATGGGTACTTTAGGTACACGTTCTTAATTTCCACTATGAATTTTCCTCATATTAGTCATGTGTCTTGTCGTTTTTGCAATCAATTTTATTATAGAACATGAATAATCTTGAGTGAACCAAATATCAAAAAAAATCATATCACTATGTCCTTGTCAACCTCATATAATCATCATGTATCACTTTTCCAAGTAATTTTAAGTACATGTTTAACGCAAAGCGTTTATCTATGTTATTTAAACTTTCGTGTTCATTTCATATTCATGTTTATGTGTTCATGCCTATCATGTTCATATTGTGATTCTTCTTTCATGGTGTCTTTCTATATGAACAAGATTAATCATGTCAGTTATTTATTATCATATAGCCATTTTATTCGAATATGGTCTATACGAGTAATTAACTTGAGGCATTATCAATAACATGCGTGAAAATCCAATATTGAACGATAATATGTCTCAATTTATCTATAATTAAGTTCAAGATTTAAATTTAGAGATTTGAAATCTAATTTAATAAAGATTTTAATTTGGGTAATTTAAATATCAACTTTCATAATTTTTCATATGAATTGGTGTTATATTTAATGCACTTATTAAATGTGAGTATACATTTTGAAGTTGATGGAGTTGTAAGGATTAATCAGTCAAGGTACTTTCTAATTATTTTTTTTTAAAGAAAATAACTTTCCAAGAAAGTGAATACAAATAAATTAGTTTCATAATATACACATCTAATACTATTTTATCCCCAAGTTTCATTCTAATCGGACTTACAGTGTAACGCCTCGCTTCTAAAATATACTTTAGCGGAGACGCAATAAGAGTCGGCGGCGCATATACGCGAGGAAATACCTCACATATATATATACATTAAGGCTCAGTATAGGGATGAACTCAATATACACAAATATCCAGCTTTATTGACCAAGTACAAGAATATTTATAAAGTCATGACCTATTATATGAACATAAAACATAATCAAGAAAAGAAGGTTTTCACTGACAAGAAAAGAGAGTAGCTAACTGAATTTACGACACGTTCAACGTACTCCTGCTTCTGTAAAATCCCTGAACTTGAATCTTAGCATGCAAAATCAGGCTCGTCAATAAGCGATCTGGTGGGTAATGAAGGAACAATAATATAATATGTTTATAATAACAAGTAGTATATTATAACTATATCAAGAGTGAAATATCATATAATACATAGTTAAATAGCAGTTTGGTAATATAACAAATTGTGCTTAACCAAACAGTGGTGAAATCATTCTGAAAGAAATTACATATGTCGAAAAATCATCATTTCATGATAAGTAATAAGAAAGCAGTGAAAATAATTTACACAATTCATGTAGGCGATCAGTATATCACCGGTGTAATAACATACAATATCGAGGGTATCAGTTCGTGGCAATTAAAATAACAGAGACATAACACAAGTATATTTTCATACAATATTTTAAAGATTATACAATAATAATAATCAATATAGTCTGATATTTAAATCATTCCCTTCCAGTGTCCTATACCATTGGTAATTCATATTGGGCCCCCGCACCCGGTAGAACTCATTCGAACATGGTATGCGGGTACCATTATCTGAACGAGAGAGTGATCAAATAACACAGGCTCCTGGTATCATCATTGTTGGGCTATTTAATGTGATGTTATTCGAAAATAAGATGGAGATATTGTCCATGTTTTGAGTAGGCTTCGTGCATACCCGAAACTACAGCCACACAAGTGCCCAGTCCTACAGAACCGAGCCAACACCGCTAAGTGTCAACAATAAAAATACCATCGGTACCCAACGCGATAACAATAACCAACAATCAACCAAACATGTATATAACTCTTCAACGTGGCATGTATTAAATAAACAATAACAACAAATATAATTTCTTGAAAACAATTAAAATCACTCAAGTGGTTGACACAAACACATAGTCTAGTCTCCACAATCGTAAAGGCTCGAGAATCACGCAAAATGGAGTCCGGAGGACCGAGTTATTGCCCGAAAATCGAATCGGAGGCTTAATGGGTCTGAAATGCACATAATGGGTTTCGATTGTAGCTTATTGGGTCGATCTATCACGCCCCGCTTCTCACTAAAGCAAGATAAACGCGTGACTTGCCGGTGACACACTCAAAGGAGTATGCTAAGCCTCTAATTAACAATTATATCTTTTTTCTTTTTCTATCTGATGCATATACACATCAAGTCCAAATAGAGTACGTATACACATGAAACAAAATCAAAAGTTTACTCAACTAATGAAGTCCACAAAAATCGAATAACTAGATACAAGTCTAACTAAAAGATGAGTTCATTCTTTCACTTATTCATACATTTTAGGAAAGTAAATAATTTAAAGGAACTCTCTAAGTCTGCTATTGAGTTTCAGCTGGCTCCTCGTAGTACTCCTCGTCTTCAGCTGGTGTCTTCACGTACTCTCCGCTATTTAGGGTAAGTAAACTCTGAGGAGTCAAAAACTCCAGACAAGTACAAACAAAAAAAGAAAGTATGCAATACGTGTAGAGCACGCATATGTGTATCAACAAGGAAAGGACATGCAATATGTATACTTATTTTCATTACAGAATCAAGTACTTGTAGTATGAGTTTATTACTAAAGTCAGTCATATAATATTCAAATCATGATAATAAACAAGCGTCCACAGAAAAATAAATATGGTCATAGCATAGAGTAAGTCAAATGTAATAAGTATAACTAAATAATCAACTAGTAGTAATCATCACAATAAACACAAAGATGTAAGATTAATTATGAAGATGTCCCTAAGGGTTACTAATTAGGTGACACTACCCCAACTGTCACGTACAGTAGACGTACATCATCCTACGCCTACTACATATGTCAGTTGGGTCCTAAGACGCGAAAATGACTGTGTCCCATACCACAGCCTGTTCTCGCATATCAATCAATAGTTATCGTTATTTGAAAACTGCTAGTGGAAAAAGCGTATGTGTACCCCAGCGGGAACTATACCCAGAGTAATACAATATAATAATATATAAGTAGAATGAGCTCAACAATAACCCATGTTCCAAAGTGACATGCACCATGTAAAATAAATACTAACATACCTTGTATATGGGTAGGAGTACTCAAGGTACACTTTCTCAGTTTTCACCATCAATTTTTCTATATTAGCTCGTGTCTTGTCATTTTTATAATCAAATTTATTATAAAAAATGAATACTTGCGTGAACTAAGTGCCAAGAATAACCGTGCCACCATGTGCTTGCCAAGTCGATATAATCACCATGTACCACTTTCTTAAGTAATTTCAAGACATGTTTCAGGCAAGTGTTTATCCATGCCATTTAAATCTTTCATGTTTATGTTCATGTTCATATTCATATTCACATGTTTATGTCCAAGATGTTCATGCTATAATTCCTATATCATGGTGTCTCTACGTGAACAGTGTCAGTGATGTCAATTATTTGTCCAAGCATGGCATATACAAGTGATTAATTAGAGGTAATATCAATAGCATGCATGAAAATCAGTATCAAATAATAACAACGTGTCTCAATTCGTCTATAACCAAATTTTGAATTTAAACTTAGAAACTTGGCATCTGCTAGTGTTAAAAATTTGATTTTAAGTTAAAGTTTGTTAAAGTTTCATTAAAGGGTTCAACATGGAGCAAATATAAATATCATAAGTTCTTAGACTATTTTATGGAAGTTAAACTATTTTAGCATACTAGATCGAATTGTTTTTTTCTTTTTCTTTTTTTTAGGAAACTAATGGGAGCTAAACAGTAATATTTTAGGGCTGGAAATGATATAGGGGCTAATCAATAATATTTTAGGTTTGAAACAGTTTTCAGAAATTATAGGGACTTAACATCAGTTATTTCAGGTCTGAAAACAGTTTTCAGGAATTACAGGGACTTAACAACAGTTATTTCAGGTCTAAAAACAGTTTTCAGAATTACAAGGACTTAACAGCAGCTATTTTAAGTCTGGAAAGAGTTTTCAAGAATTCAGGGAGTTAACAGCAGTTATTCAGCACCAATAGAATTTTCAGAATAGTCAGGGACTAAACAGAAATTTGTTCAGGACTAAATAAAATTTTCAAAAAAATTAGGGTTCAAATTGTAATAGAACTTGATGTGTGAGAAAATAATAATAAGGGCTTCTAAAATAAACCTTTTAAGAAGTGAGGGTCCGTGGTAAATTTATCATACAATTTGGGTCACTTTTAGCACACATGCGATAATATATATACTCATAATATAGTTTTATATTATAATCATCACCAACCTAAGCACAGAGAGGAAACTAGTGTACATATATTACACTATTATATTACACCATCCATGAAAAAAGAACAAAAATCTATTTAATCTACTTTAACATAATATTTTTTATTAGTAAATGGCTTCATATAAGTATCAAAACTGTGCAACAAGTATTGATTTATTATTTTATTTATTTATTTATTTATTTTTTCCTGAGACTTGATTTTGATCCTTCAACCTCTTGGAGTGGAATTTTGTGCCATTAGCCTCTCAATTTGACGGCAATGAATTTTTCGGAAATTTAGTTCTATTTTCCTCCATGTTTTTATGTTCATAAAATTAATGTTTGCATCATCTTTTTGTTTTCATTTCTTTCTTTTGGATTGCTTAGCACTACGGCTAAAATATTTTTGAGCTTATACATTGAGTCTCAATAAAAAAAACTGTATTTATGGTATTCAAGAGAATTATAAAAAAAAATAATATTTTCAATATTGGTATAAACTAGAAAGTAATCAACACTACAAGTATAATAGTTATATATCATGAAATGATGAATTAATGAAAATAAAAAAAATAATATATGTCATCATGATTATGGATCTAGAATAGCTAGGTCTAATTAGAATAGTCGAAAGGATCATCAAAGGGGTCCTAAACATGATTTCTATTGAATCAAAGGAAAGAAGGAAACTGTGAGTACTTACCTTTAATGATTAACTCTAAAGCTTAATGGTAATGGTCTTCTCCTCCTTCCTAGGTAGATTGATCTTTTTTTTTTGATTAATTTCCGGATTTGTTTATAGATGGTCATATAAGATAAGTTTTATCATGTTTTTCTAGTGTTTAGGTTAGGTTTAAATTAGTTTTTAGTTAGGATTTAGATATGCCCGCAAATTCAAATGTTTATCTACTAATTTGAACTTGATTTGGGGTGTTCTGGATAAGGAGGAATTTTAAACGAATTTAAATAGATTTTTTTTTTTTTTGTATTCATGATTTAAAGAGATAAGGATTTAATAAGAATTCAATTTTTGATTTAATTTCTTATTGGATTTTGGGTTTGAGTCTAGGATTCATGGGCTAAGAGAAAGTACATGAAATATTAATAAGAGAAACAACAACAAAATAGTAATAATAGTTGCAATACGAATAATAGTATATAATAATACATAAAGATTACATGTAAATAATAATTAAAATATACAATAATAATAATCGTAAATAATAATAATATTAATAACAACAACAATATTAGTAGTAACAACAATAATAATAAATAATAATAATAATCATAATGAAATAATAGTAACAATATCCACTACTAATAATCACCAATAATAATAATAATAGAAATTTATAACTATTAGTTATGAAAACTCACATAAAATAATGATAACTCTTAATACAAATTATATATATATTAAAATACTATTATACATATTAAATCATGTATTATACATTAGAGTTATTACACGATCATTATTAAGTTGAACCTATTAACTCAATCCTATCTAATTTAAGGTAATTGAATGTGGATCCAAATTGAGTTCATGTTTGGAGAAGGATCCAATAAGAAAAAAAATAAAATAAAGGAAAAGGAAGAGGAAGAGAACCAGAGAGGGAGGGGAAAGCAGTGGCGGCCTACTGGGTTGGTAGTCATCGGAGGCTTGCCGGCGGCGGCGGGTTGTTGGCAGTGAGGCAGAGGAAAGGGACAGAGAAGAGGGGGAGGAGGAGATGAAGAAGAAAGAGAGAGAGAGAGAGAGATGAGAAGATAAAGAGAAGTAGAGAAGAGAGAGAAAGAAGAGATGCAGGGGAGGGGTTGGCCGTGGCAGGCACTGGCGGCGGCGCTTGAGCTGGGCTGGGCGGTGCGGGCAGAGTGAAGGAGAAGTGGTAGAAGAAGAAGAAAGCTTGGGAGGAGGGGGAGAGAGAGATATGCGGTGGAGGCTGGGCCTGCTGGAGGCCGACGGGGCGGCTGGTTGCGCTGTCCTGCCGATCGGCGACCTTGAGCAGTAAGAGAGAAAGAAAGTGGTGAGGGTGAAGTGAGAAAGATGTAGAGGGCAAAGAGATCAAGAAAGAGAGAGTTAAGGAGAAAGAGGGGGAGATAGAGAGAGAAAGATTTTATGGGAGAGAGAAAGGGAGGTGGAAAATGAGGCAGTGGAGGAAGACTGTAGAAGAAAGAAGAAGGAAGAAAGAAATAGAAATAGAATTTTATATTATTTTTAATTTGGGTAAAATTTTACTAATTCAGAAAAAACCCAAAAATTCTCAAAATAGAAAATAATACCCTGAACAACAATATGAAATCAAAATCCTGAAATTCATCCCTTTTGTTAATTAAAATCCTGAAGTCAATCAGCGGTACTGATCGACACCGACTTCAAGAGATTCTTCCAAAAAATTCAGAAAATTTAAAATATCAGAAATTAATATCTGGAATTAAAACGGACTCAGTCTGACTACCAGGAAGGTCAAGCCAAGTATTTTTATCGTATCGAGTACTGATACTAAAATACATATATCCATAACTGGAGGTTACATACATAGTGTAAAAATAATTTTTCGAATTTGGTACATATGACAAGGTCAGAACATAACTTCAGTCCCAAGACTCAGAGTTAAGCTCAAGATTTCATCTAACAAATTAAATAAGATTTTAATGCAATTTTATAGATATATTGTAGACTTGTTATGCTACATTCTAAAAAATTTGAGATTTTTTGGAATTATCATTTAGGAGTTATGATTTTTCAAAATCAGGTATGTATGACAGAATTTCAGTTCAGAGACTCCGACTTTAGATCAAAGTTTCATCTATCAAACAAGATCGGATTTCAATGAAATTTTGTGGGATATTTTAGACTTAATATATCGTGTAATATCAAAATTTCAACTCTTTTGGGCTAATGATTTATGAGATAGATTTTTTTCCCCCCTTTTTACACATTTACAATTCAATCAGAACAAAATCAAAGAACATAATGGAGTTAAATATATTAGAACTACATTATGACCATTAAAATATAATTTATTAAATAAGTTCACATGCACACTTGGTTAATTTTATCACATAAGATAAACGTCAGATCTAGCAATATTATTCATGAAAATCGAGCAGTAATCAATAATCGTAAATCAATTTACCTTTTTTCACTTTATATTTTACATTATGAGCTACGTAAAAATCAAGTTTTTGCCATTTATTGACTAAAACAAATTTCTAAGTATGATTATGATTCTAGAATGAGTAGATCTAGTTAACTGATGGAAAGATTACAGAAGAGGGTCCTTAAATATGATTTCTATTTATGTAACATCAGAGAAATGAAATGAAAGAGACTTTAGGTACTTGCCTTTTATTAAAACCTTAGCTTTCCTTTACAGTTTCTTCTAGAAATCCATCCCCTTCTTTAGCTCCCCTTTGGCCTCCTAAAACTGAATTTTAGATTTCTCTTTTTTTTTAAATTTTCATTTAGGGTTTTCAAGCTCACAAAAGGAGGGTTAAATAGAGTAGAGGTGGGGTTTTTAGTAGGTTTAAGTTGGGTTTAGGGTGTAATTATGATTTTGACCCCGAAATTTGGGGTATTTGAATTGAGTTTAAACTTGGTTTGGGTGTGTTTTTGGATAAGGAGAAATTTTGAACGAAAAATAGTTTTCTTTTATTTTTATATATTCATGGATTTAAAGGGATAAGGAGTTTAAGAAAAAGAATTATACTTGAATTTGGTTTCTTATTGCGTTTGAGTATGAATCTAAATCCTATTTGACATTAACTTGGTTAGGCTTTGGTAAAAATATTTACTACTACTAAATATTTTTTTATTCCTATTATTATTTTATTTATTTATTTAATATCTCTTAATATCGCCTAGTTTTATATATAGTTGAATATATGGTTGAAGTAAGACTAAATTTATACTGAATCTTTGTTCAAAAAATTGTAGTGAAATTTTTTTTCTCAATTGGTAAATAAATTATTGTGTGGTACACAAATTGTTAAAAAAAAACAATTAAGC